>ML661906.1:5826828-5943726 GCA_007570785.1 Antilocapra americana | reverse complement strand
GTCCACCCGGCGCAGCTGGGGAGTGCGGCTTCTCCCCTCCCCCGGCCCAACCGCTCGGCTTTCCAGACGTGCAGCTAAGCACATCTTCTTAGGTGTGCAGAGCGCCGATCCTTCCAGAATCCCCAGAAGTCTTGGTTAGCACCTAGCTCTGTGCGCAGTTTGGCCTCGCTGGGGCTGGGCTATGCCCGCAGGTCTCGGGCAGGGGTTGGGTCTGTCCGCAGCCCGAAGGCGCCCAGCTCCGCCCAGCCGGCCGCCTCCCTGCCGACTCTGCCTCACCCTTTGGTCTCGCCGAGGCTGGGTTATGCCCGCTGCACTCGGGCTGGAGCTGGGCCGGTCCGCAGCCCACAGGAGCCCAGATCTCCTCTGCCGGTTGCCTCCCTGCCGACTCTGCAAGCCCTTTGTTCTGTGCCACCCGGCTGGCCGCCTCTCTGCCGACTCCGCACGCCCTTTGTTCTGTGCCACCCGGCCAGCTGCCTCTCTGCCGACTCCACACCTCTCCTTGTTCTGCGTGGGCCTGGCAGGGGGGCTCTTCCAGGGGAAGGCTACTTCTCAGTCTATCTCCGGTTAGCCCCCTGGGTTGGGTCGCTCAGGCTGCTCCGTTCCCTGAGCGCGCGGCCCGCCCCTCCCTGAGCAGTCCGCTTTGGCTAGTGGGGGTGGGGCGTCCGCTGCCGCTTCCCTGTGCCTTCCAGCCAGAGACGTAGCTTGCAGGGCTTAATTATTAATCTGCTTTTACTCCCAGCTATCTTGCTCTCCAAGATTCACCGCAAATCCGCCCGAGAGAATGCTCCCTGATATTCGGAAACCTTTCTCCTCTCTTTTTTTTTTTTCCTCTGTATTCCAGACTCCCCTTCCGGGATGGATCCCAGCCCCCAAATCTGTCTCTCCCTTTACTTTTTTCTCTCTCTTTTTTCTTTTGTCCTACCTCCTCTCGTCGGCAATGGGCCGTCCCTTCAGATGCCCGATGTCCTCTGCCAGCATTTAGATCCTGTTTTATGGAGTTTGCGCGGTCTTTAAAAGTTCTTTTGGTGTATTTATTGGGGAGAGAGTGGTCTCCCCGTCCTATTCCTCCGCCATCTTAGTTCCCCTCTATCTGTCCCTTCTTTACTAAATTCTCCTATGCAAAATAAAAGTAGAAGACAAAAATTGATTCAACTTATGTGGTTTCTTCGTGGCAACATACTGCACAATATTTGATGCTTTTATTTATTTGCACATGAATATTGTTTTTTTGTGACAAAAATGCACACTAATTTCAGCTCAAGCAAGCAAGCAAACCAACAAAACAAAACGAATAAATTTGAAAAAAGTTACGATATGATTAGTTTTCATACTGTGTCTATCATTTCACAGTTTTTTTTTCAAAATCAGAAGTGCTGCTGTTGTGTTTGCTGTCATCTTCATGTCCCGTCATCTACCCTACTAAAGTGTACTCGGGAAAAACAATAGTGCTTCTTAGTATACATCAGACTGAGAAGAGATTGCAACTAGGGGACTCATAAGTCTCAGTTTCATTCATTATTATTAATTATTACTTATGCTAAAAGAAAAATATTAGAAAACATACTGTAACAAACTTCTACCTGAAAATATTAAGGAATTACTGTTATAACAATCCAAACATGCTTTGAGTTTATTTATAATAAAAAAATCTGTGAATAGGATTACTAAGATAATAACTAGCAATTCAAATCCATCTGTGTGCTGCCAAGTAATGTGATGAAAATCAAACTGAAAACTTAGTATATATTTAATTTTCCAAAATAGTAAGGTTGTAGAACTGTAAATATTGTACATTTACAGTTACACATGACAAATACGATACATAGATTTGCCAATACTTACTTCAGAACAAGGAATAAGATGTACTAAATAAAGAAAATTAAAAACAGTGCTGTCAACAGTAAAGTATAGTGGAGGGCACTACAGATGAGAGAATTTTTTTTTTTTAAAGTAGAAATTTTAGTCCATTAAATGGTATCTGGCTTGAACAGGTCTTTATGTAGTTATTATATAAGTAATGGATTGAGCAAGGATGGTTGGGGACGAGCATGGGGACACACCGGCCAGCTCTGGTGACTTTTCCGACACTGCCGAGTGCTCTTTTAATGTGAGGTTCTTTCAAATCATCAACTTTTGCATTTGGGTGGTCCTGCTTAGTAACCCCTTTCGGTTTACGTGAGAAAATGCAGTGCACAAATTTGAGATGAGGAATACTCCATTTACAATTAATTTAAACTTATGAAGCTGTTTTAACTGGCCCATCTAAATGTGTTAATTAACATCAATGATGGTTTCTTATTTTTCACACTTTGTTACTCTGATCATTAACAGTGATGGAAAAGTTAAGTTAATGGGGAACGGATTATAAATTCTTAAAGGACTTCTCAGTTTGTTTTCAACTGGAAAATATATAGACAAAGATGAAGAGGCATTTTTACCTCTATTCATAAATTTCTGGTACCAAATTTCTTAAAAACCAGATGGTTTAAAAACATTTTTTTCCAAAATTTCTTCTAACATGCTGCTTAGACATGATTGCTTAAAAAAAAAAAGAGCATAAACAGGTATGATACATCAAACAGCATGATGAGGCCTGTAAATAGTCAACTGATATTTTCTTTCTAAAAAAAAACAATCACTGAAGCGAGAACTCATCTCTATTCCACAGCAGTATCCAAGGTCCTTCACGTCTTGACAATGAAGGAAAGATGCCCCTTCCCCTCAGGGAGCACGACCGGGCCAAGGAGTCCATGGGACCGCCACCACCCCGACTAGGCTGGGGCCGCACCTTTGCCAGAGCCCATGGGCACTGGGCCTTGTGCCCAGGTCCACGCGCCTCACACACTGACCCGACGCTGCTCAGTGAGACTTCACGCCGACGAGGACAACAATGAGGACAATGATGATGACAAGTAATATTAAAATCACAAGCATCTTCCGATTCTTCTTTTGATACTGCTCTGCCTTGTGGAGCTGTTTCAAGCCATCTTCAGTTTTGATACAGGACTGCTCAACATTATAGTCGATTCTATCAAGGACAGTACCCTGTTCTACGATCATGGCTCCCAGGTCCCTAAATATCTCATTCAGGTCGGAGATGGACTGCACGATCTGGCGAATCTCCCGCTCCCTCTCCTCCACCAGCAGTGTGTTCTGCTCCACCAGCACTAGCTGCTCGTCTGTAAAACCCCGGTCATACAGAGTATTATCCTCGCCATTGTCCATCAGGGTACTGAGGTGGCAAAAAAATGCTGGGATCTTTCCTCTCGATTCTTCATGCGTCGGAGGTAGCCAGACTGTGCATGCCGGAAGCTGGTGGACACGGAGGCCATTCTAAATGGGTCACCCCATTTAGGATTAGTGGGTCTCAAATTATTAACCAAACATGACTCCATTTCAAAATAAAATATTCCCCCAGTGGTTTGATTTATTGGCCCTTCCATTGCCATTGAACATGCCCGGAAGGTAGGCATATTCCTGCCATTTGTGAAAATCTTGGCTCAGAAAACTCCTCATTTGTGTGAGCATGAATCTAGTCTCCAAAGCAGGACTTTGTTGTTCACTTCCCTGTTTTTATCAATATGGTGCTCAAACATATTCCTGGACCTGTGGAGTAATGTGGAAAGTGATGATAACTGAAACCTGAAGTTGTTCATGTTTTAACAGGTCTTGAGACACCAGTATAGTTTTAATGGTCTTTGTGTCATTTTTGTGGCTTTCCATTGTTTTTACCTCTTGTAAAATGTTTTAAAAGAGCATGACCTCATTAACTGTGCTGCATTTTATTTGGACCAGTCACATAACCTGTCTCTCTAGAATTGACTTTGAAGTTATTTCCAGAAATTTAAACTCACATCCCAAGATGCAAGTTGTCCAAACAGGTCATGTGCTTAAAACCCAGACCACTGCCCAGCCTTCCTGTCCCAAGTGGTTCATGAAGCCAGGCAGTCCCTGGTTTCCTGTTCCTGATGTGGGCGTGAGGTGATCTAAAGGCATCCCTGGCATATCGGGAAGTAGTGTGGCATTCCCTGTCAGCTACTTACTAGGGAGGGAGGCTGAGAATGAGGGCCTCCTCAGTTGCCCCTGAAATGGGGGCCTTCCTTGGTCCTTGGGAGCAGCTGTAGGCTCTTTAGCTTTCTGAGCTCAGGGAGTCAAGCTGCTCCCAAGATGGGGACTGTCCAAATGAGGGGCTCCCCTCCTAGACAGCCTGGAATGGTGTTAAGGGTTATTGTGGAGCTTTTCCAGTGTTCAGGCTCACTGACCCTTGAAGGGACGTAATCCTTTAAGAAAGGATCACTATTTATTTGTATTTATTTTTAGTGAACAGGGTGATAAGTTGGATTTTTTACCCAATTCCTTTGGGTAAAATAATAAATCTGACTAGGGATGGCTTAAAGGATCCTGTGTGGGATCCGGAGAGCTGCCCCCTCTGACTGGATCCCTGGCAGCACTAGCTGAAGTTCAGCTATCTGCTGCCATCTCCGTGTCCCCAGGCCAGCAGCAGCTGGAGCACGTGCTCCAACTTGCCAGGCTCCACCAAACACTGTCTTGTTCTGTTGAGCCTCTTCTTGGGGACAGATCAGCAGCACTGCAGGCTTGAAGGGGAAGTTAGTTATAGTGTAAAGCCTCCTCAGACAGCCATTTTGCTTTTTTGCATTTCTTTTTCTTCGGGATGGTCTTGATCCCTCTCTCCTGTACAATATCAGGAACCTCCGTCCATAGTTTATCAGGCACTCTGTCTATCAGACCTAGTCCCTTAAATCTATTTCTCACTCCCACTGTATAGTCACAAGGGATTTGATTTGCATGTTTCTTTTAAGAATTCCTCTTCCATGGTACCTTTTTCTGAAATGGAAATGGGGAGAGAAGATGACCAATCACATTTTCTTTTTGCTACTTCAAGCCTTCTCTTAGATAACTATTTGAAAAGGTGCACAGATATTCATCCTATCTGTAAAATGTAGATCATTTCTATTTTGTTCCCCACATTAAGGCAGAATCTCAGATTCCTAGAGATCCAAATACTCTTTAAATTCCCACTCTTAGAAGCAATGAAGTTCAGTGATTCTAATCATAAACCTTTATACAAAGGGGCTTCTCTAATAGCTCAGCTAGTGAAGAATCCCCCTGCAATGCAACGCACCGCAGTTCAATTCCTGGGTCAGGAATATTCCCTCGAAAAGGGATAGGCTACCCACTTCAACATTCTTGGGCTTCCCTGGTGATTCAGAAGGTAAAAAATGGGAGACTGCATTTGATCCACTGCTTGGGAAGATCCCCTGAAGGAAGGTATGGCAACACACTACAGTGTTCTTGCCTGTTGAATTCCATGGACAGAGGAGCCTGGCTGGCTAGAGTCCATGGGATTGCAAAGAATCAGATGCAACTTTCACTTATACAAAAATGGAAAAAGTATCCCTCAAAAGAAAGTGTGGAAAGGACTAAAGAGGAAACTTCGAAAGCATTCCGTCAGTGCATTTTTACGTCTATCCCTCATAAACTCTACCTTCATTTGTTGTGTTTGAAAGAGAGGTAACCAGTAATGACAAGTTAAGGTATATAATTTTGGAAAGTGTCTTTGAAGTAATGCTTTGAGTAGGATAAAATTAAAATCTATTTTCTAACTACCTTCAAATCTATCCAATTCAACTTGCACTTCACATAGGCAATCATTCCTACTCTTTTAAAAATTTCTCATGGTAATTGGTATTTAATTCCAGACTTGAAAATGACATTTCTTATTGTATGAAATATCCATTTTTGTCTTAATAATATGGAAAACATATTTGAAGTTCCTTTTGTGTCAAATCTTGCCTGTTTATTTATAACACATTTTTTTTTGTAGTTTTTTTTTTTTTATTATTGTTTTTGCCATACATTGTCATGATATCACCATGGGTTTACATATGCTTCCCCTCCGGGTCCCCCCTCCCTCTTCCCTCCCCCCCGGGAAATCTCGCTGCACCAGTCCCGAGCATCAATCCTGGGCTGGCGATTGATTAGACACATGACAATTAACATGCTTCAAAGCCCTTCTCCCATAACATCCCACCCTTACCCTCATCCACAAAGTCCACGAGTCTATTCTATACACCTGCGTTCCTTTTGTTGTCTCGCATGTTGGGTTCTCGTTACCGTCTTTCTAAATTCCATATATATGCGTTAATATACTGTATTGTTGTTTTTGCTTCTGGCTTACTTCACTCTGGATAATGGGCTCCAGTTTCGTCCATCTGAGTAGAATTGCTTCAAATGAATTTTTTTTTAATGCTGAGCAATATTCCATTGTGTATATGTACCACAGCTTTCTTATCCATTCGTCAGTTGATGGGCATCTAGGTTGCTTCCATGTCTTGGCTAAAGTAAACAATGCAGCGATGAACATTGGGGTACACGTGGCTCTTTCAGTTCTGGTTTCCTCGGTGTATATGCCCAGCAGTGGGATTGCTGGGTCATATGGCAGTTCTATTTCCAATTTTTTAAGGACTCTCTACACTGTTCTCCACAGTGGATGTACTAGTTTGCATTCCCACCAACAGTGTAAGAGGGTTCCCTTTTCTCCACATCCTCTCCAGCATTTATTGCTTGTAGACATTTGGATGGCAGCCATTCTGACTGGTGTAAAGTGGTACCTCATTGTGGTTTTGATTTGCATTTCTCTGATAATGAGTGATGTTGAGCATCTTTTCATGTGTTTGTTAGCCATTTTTATATCTTCTTTGGAGAAATGTCTGTTAAGTTCTTTGGCCCACTTTTTAATTGGGTTGTTTATTTTTCTAGAATGGAGCTGCAGGAGTTGTTTGTATATTTTTGAGATTAATTGTTTGTCTGTTGCTTCATTGGCTATTATTTTCTCCCATTCTGAAGGCTGTCTTTTCACCTTGCTTATAGTTTCCTTTGTTGTGCAAAAGCTTTTAATTTTAATTAGGTCCCATTTGTTTATTCGAGTTTTTATTTCCAATATTCTGGGAGGTGGGTCATGGAGTATCCCGCTTTGGGTTATGGCAGAGAGTGTTTTGCCTATGTTATCCTCTAGGAGTTTTATAGTTTCTGGTCTTATGCTTAGATCTTTGATCCATTTTGAGTTTATCTTTGTGTATGGTGTTAGAAAGTGATCTAGTTTCATTCTTTTGCAAGTGGCTGTCCAGTTTTCCCAGCACCACTTGGTAAAGAGGTTGTCTTTTCTCCATTGTATATTCTTGCCTCCTTTGTCAAAGATAAGGTGTCCATAGATGCGTGGATTTATCTCTGGGCTTTCTATTCTGTTCCATTGATCTATATTTCTGTCTTTGTGCCGGTACCATACTGTCTTAATGACTGTGGATTTGTAGTATAGCCTAAAGTCAGGTAGGTTGATTCCGCCAGTTCCATTCTTCTTTCTCAAGATTGCTTTGGCTATACGAGGTTTTTTGCATTTCCATACAAATTGAGAAATTATTTGTTCTAATTCTTTGAAGAAGACCTCTTCTAGCTTGATAGGAATTGCATTGAATCTATAGATTGCTTTAGGTAGTATACTCATTTTCACTATATTGATTCTTCCAATCCAGGAACACAGCACATTTCTCCATCTGTTTGTGTCCTCCTTGATTTCTTTCATCAGTGTTCTATAATTTTCTATATACAAGTCTTTTGATTCTTCAGGTAGAAATACTCCTAAGTATTTTATTCTTTTTGTTTCGATGGTGAATGGAATTGTTTCCTTAATTTCTCTTTCTGATTTCTCACTGTTAGGGTATAGGAATGCCAGGGATTTCTGTGTGTTGATTTTATATCCTGAAACTTTGCTATATTCACTGATTAGCTCTAGTAATTTTCTCGTAGAGTCTTTAGGGTTTTCAATATAGAGGATCATGTCATCTGCAAAGAGAGAGAGTTTTACTTCTTCTTTTCCAATCTGTATTCCTTTGATTTCTTTATCTGCTCTGATTGCTGTGGCCAAGACTTCCAAAACTATGTTGAATAGAAGTGGTGAGAGTGGGCACCCTTGTCTTGTCCCTGATTTCAGGGGGAATGCTTCCAGCTTTTCACCATTGAGGATAATGTTTGCTGTGGGTTTGTCATATATAGCTTTTATTATGTTGATGTACTTTCCTTCTATTCCTACTTTTTGGAGGGTGTTTATCATAAATGGGTGTTGAATTTGTCAAAGGCTTTCTCTGCATCTATTGAGATAATCATGTGATTTTTATTTTTCAATTTGTTAATGTGGTGTATTACATTGATCGATTTATGAATATTGAAGAATCCTTGCATCCCTGGGATAAAGCCTACTTGATCATGATGTATGATCTTTTTGATGTGTTGTTGGATTCTATTTGCTAGAATTTTGTTGAGGATTTTTGCATCTAAGTTCATCAGTGATATTGGCCTGTAGTTTTCTTTTTTTGTGGCATCTTTGCTGGGTTTTGGAGTTAGGGTAATGGAGGCCTCATAGAATGAGTTTGGAAGTTTACCTTCATCTGCAATTTTCTGGAAGAGTTTGAGTAGAATAGGTGTTAGCTCTTCTCTAAATTTTTGGTAGAATTCGGCTGTGAAGCCATCTGGTCCTGGGCTTTTGTTTTTTGGAAGATTTCTGATTACGGTTTCAATTTCCGTGCTTGTGATGGGTCTATTAATATTATCTATCTCTTCCTGGTTTAGTCTTGGAAAGTTATACTTTTCTAGGAATTTGTCCATTTCATCCAAATTGTCCAGTTTATTTGCATATAGTTGCTGATAATAGTCTCTTATGATCCTTTGTATTTCTGTGTTTTTTGTTGTGATCTCTCCGTTTTCATTTCTAATTCTGTTGATTTGGGTCTTCTCCCTTTGTTTCTTGATGAGTCTGGCTAATGGTTTGTCAATTTTATTTATCTTCTCAAAGAACCAGCTTTTGGCTTGGTTGATTTTTGCTATGGTCACTTTTGTTTCCTTTGCATTTATTTCTGCCCTGATCTTTAAGATTTCTTTCCTTCTACTAGACCTGGGCTTCTGCATCTCTTCCCTTTCTAGTTGCTTTAGGTGTAAAGTAAGGTTGTTTATTTGATTTTTTTCTTGTTTCCTGAGGTGAGCTTGTATTGCTATGAACTTTCCCCTTAGCATTGCTTTCACAGTGTCCCATAGGTTTTGGGCTGTTGTGTTTTCATTCTCATTCTTTTCCATGCATAACTGAATTTCATTTTTAATTTCTTATGTGATTTGTTGGTTATTCAGCAGTGTTTTGTTGAGCCTCCATATGTTGGAAGTTTTGAAAGGTTTTCTCCTATAGTTGATATCTAATCTCACTGCTTTGTGGTCAGAAAAGATGCTTGGGATGATTTCAATATTTTTGATTTTATCAAGGTTAGATTTATGGCCCAGGATGTGATCTATCCTGGAGAAGGTCCCGTGTGCACTTGATAAAAAGGTGAAATTCCTTGTTTTGGGGTGGAATGACCTATAGATATCAATTAGGTCTAGTTGGTCTATTGTTTCATTTAAAGTTTGAATTTCCTTGTTACTTTTCTGTCTAGTTGATCGGTCCATTGGTGTGAGTGGTGTATTAAAGTCTCCCACTATTATTGTGTTGTTGTTGATTTCCCCTTTCATACTTGTTAGCATTTGCCTTACATATTGTGGAGCTCCTATGTTAGGTGCATAAATATTTATAATTGTTATTTCTTCTTCCTCGATTGATCCTTTGATCATTATGTAATGTCCATCTTTATCTCTTTTCACTGCCTTTATTTTAAAGTCTACTTTATCTGATATGAGTATTGCCACTCCTGCTTTCTTTTGGTCTTTATTTGTGTGGAATATTTTTTTCCAGCCTTTAACTTTCAGTCTATATGTGTCCCTAGGTTTGAGGTGGGTCTCTTGTAGACAACATATATAGGGGTCTTGTTTCTGTATCCAATCGGCCAATCTTTGTCTTTTGGTTGGGGCATTCAGCCCGTTTACATTGAAAGTAATTATTGATAAGTATGATCCCGCTGCCATTTATTTTATTGTTTTGAGTTCCAGATTATCTATCCCATCCGTGTTTCCTATCTAGGCAAGTTCCTTTAGCATTTGTTGGAGGGCTGGTTTGGTGTTGCTGAATTCTATCAGTTTCTGCTTGTCTGAGAAAATTTTGAATTCTCCTTCAAATTTGAATGAGATCCTTGCTGGGTACAGTAGTCGGGGTTGTACATTGTTTTCTTCCATGACTTTAAGCATGTTTTGCCATTCCTTTCTGGCCTGAAGCATTTCTATTGAGAGATCAGCTGTTATCCTTATGGGATTCCCCTTGTGAGTTATTTTTTGCTTCTCCCTTGCCGCTTTTAATATTTGGTCTTTGTATTTGATATTTGCTAATTTGATTAATATGTGTCTTGGGTTATCCCGCTTGGGGTTCATTCTATTTGGGACTCTCTGCGTTTCTTGGACCTGAGTGGCTATTTGTTTCCCCAATTTAGGGAAGTTTTCTACAATTATCTCTTCAAGAATTTTCTGATGGTCTTTCTTTTTGTCTTCTTCTTCTGGGACTCCTATGATTCGAATATTGGTGCGTTTAATATTGTCCCAGAGGTCTCTAAGATTGTCCTCATTTCTTTTAATTCTTTTTTCATTTTTCCTTTCTGTTTCATTTATTTCTGCCATTCTGTCTTCTACCTCACGTATTCTGTCTTCTATCTCTGTTATTCTACTGTTGTTTCCCTCCAGGGTGTTTTTTTATCTCATTTATTGCATTATTTATTGTATTTTGACTCTTTTTCATTTCTTCTAAGTCCTTGTTAAAGCTTACCTGCATCTTCTCAATCCTTGCCTGCAGGTTATTGAGCTGCAACTCCAACTTATTTTCCAGGTTTTGGATCATTTTCACTATCATTATTCGGAATTCTTTGTCAGGTAGACTTCCTATCTCTTCGTCTTTTGTTTGGTCTAGGGGGTATTTATCCTGTTCCTTTACTTACTGGGTATATCTCTGCCTTTTCTTCTTGTTTATCTTGCTGTGTTGTCCCTTTATTGTGGGGATTCCTCTCTATGGGAGGGGTTGGATATGTGGTTTGTCGAAGTTTCCTGGATGGGAAGGCTTGTGTGGTTTTCCGGTGGGTGAGTCTAGATTTCCTCACTGTTACTAGCAAGAGATAAGAATGGGGAGAAAGCAGTCAAGCCCATGATCTCGCTCCCAGGTAGCAGTGGGTACTGGAGCTTGGATCTTAAAAGGTACAAAGTTGATACCAAGTACTAATGAGCAAAGATTAAAAATCTAGAGTAAAGACTGGGTTCTCAAAAATACTTTAAAAAAAAAAAACGGAAAAAAAAAATAAAGGAAAAAAAATAAAAAAGAAAAAAAATAGCAAGGTTATAGGGGACTTAAAAATTCTAAAAAGAAAAAAAAAAGAAAAGAAAAAAAGAAGGAAAAAAAAGAAAAAAAAATATATGTATTAAAGTTTTAAAAATTTAAAAGATGTTCCTAGTACAGTTATAATGAAGGCTTTCTCTGGTGCTGGTGCATTCGGTGAAGGGAAGGGTCTGTAGATTTTCATATGATTCCCTGGTCCGGCTTCTCCTTCTCACAGTCTATAGACTCCTTTCTATGCAGTCAGCGCCACCTGCAGGGCTTTAATTTGCTATTCCTGTCAGTTTCAAAGCTGTTCGCTCCGCTCGCCTCAGCGTCCTCTGTTTGCTGGTCTTTTAAGTGTCTATTCAGTGCTTTGGAGTTGGCCCTGCTCCTGGTGAGAGGGCTTCCCACGCCCCCTCTGCTCAGGCTCTCTGTCGTCCGCCCAGCACAGTGGGGGAGTGGGGCTTGTCCTCTCCCCCGGCCCAGCCGCTCGGTTTTCTCGGTGTGCAGCTGAGCACTCCTTCTAAGGTGTGTACAGCACCGATCCGTCCAGAATCCCCAGAAGTCTTGGTTAGCCTCCCCGGGGCTGTGTTATGCCCACTGCTCTCGGGCGGGGGCTGGGCCGGTCCGCAGCCCGCAGCTGCCCAGCCTCTCTGTTGACTCCTCACCGCCCTTTGTTTTGTGCACGGACCTGGCGGGGGGTGCTTTTCCTGCGAGGTTAGGTCCCTCGGGCTGCTCCGTTCCCTGAGCCCGCGGCCCGCCCCTCCCTGAGCAGGAGCAGTCCCCTTCGGCTGTGCTGCCGCTCGGCTGTTCCTTGTAGCCAGAGACGAACCTTGCAGGGCTTAGCTATTAATCTGCTTCTGCTCTCAGCTATATTGCTCTCCAAGATCCACCACAGATCTGCCAGAGAGAATGCTCCCTGATATTCGGAAACCTTTCTCCTCTTTTTTTTTTTTTTCCTCTTTATTCCAGACTCCCCTTCCGGGACAGAACCCGTCCCCAGCTCTTTGTCTCTCCCTCTACTTTTTTTTTTTTTCTTTTCTTTCTTTTGTCCTACCTCCTCACTTCCGCAATGGGTCACCCCTCCAGATGCCCGATGTCCTCTGCCAGCATTCAGTTCCTGTTTTTTGGAGTTTGCTCAGCCTTTAAAAGTTCTTTTGGTATATTTATTGGGGAGAGAGTGTTCTCCCCGTCCTATTCCTCCGCCATCTTAGTTCCCCCTCCTAACACATTTTTTGACATACCAATTTTCAGAATTTGCATCTTTATGATTATATAGATATTTTTTCACAACGGACACAGGAACCATTTTCTAACATATTTTCATTTTTTTCTGGATAAGAATTTTTAATAGTTAAATGAAGAGAGTCTCTAGAAGGGAAATCTGAATACCTGTGTCAAACATGCAAACTATTGAAGTCCTAACACCAAATAGGTCAGTCCAGCTAGGCTAATCATTTGTTTTGGTGTGATTTATTTGTTGCCTTTTTAATTGCTTTTTTTTTAATATTGAAATATGGTTGTTTTATAGTGTTGATGGTTTCAGGTATACAATAAAGTGATTCAGTTATACATATGCATATATTTATTTTTTTCATATTTTTCCATGTAGGTTATTACAGAATTTTCAGTATAGTTCCTTGTGGTATACAGTAGGTCTTTGTTGATTATCTACTTATATAACCCTAACTCTGAATATTCATTAGAGGGGCTGATGCTGAAGTTGGTGATCCAGTACTTTGGCCATCTGATGTGAATAGCCAAATCACTGGAAAAGACCATGATGATGGGAAAGACTGGAGGCAAAAGGAGAAACAGGCAGAAGAATATGAGATGGTTAGATAGCATCAGCAACTCAATGGACATGAATTTGAGCAACGTCTACTGAAAAACATCAAAAAAAAGTATGAATATGTCAACCTCAAACTCCGAATTTATTCCTCTCCCATACATTTCCCCTCTGGTAAGCATAAATTGATTTTCAAAGCCCATGAGTTTATTTTTCTGTTTAGTAATTAGTTCATTCATATCTTTTTTTTTAAGATCACATATGATGAATTAATGTTTTATTTTACAATTATTTGGATTTTTTTTTCTTTTCCTAATATATGTAAAAGTTTCGTTTATTTAATTTTATTATTTATTTCTAAACGACCAACACACTTTCTGTTCAAAAGCTGCAGGTCCCAATAATAATTCTGAGGTTTGCTTTTTAGTCCAATCTGAATCTGAGTGCTCTCCAGAAGTATTGCATTGCATGCAATTGAGGATTACTTTTCGGTGTTCTCTTGGGGCTTCTGTCATTTCCTTTGGTATTGGAACCCCAGGCCCTAGACCCTACTGTTTTCTCTTTCTTGCTTTACTAAGTAAAATTTACAAGATACCTTTCAGTAACTTTCTGAGAATGGTGAAAGTACTTGCATATCTAGGAATGTGACTATTTCACATTCACACATGCTTAATTATATGATTAACATAGAATTCTCATAGAGAAAAAGGTTGCACTCAGAATTTTTATTTTCTATTTATTAATTTATTTTTTCTGTTATCTCCAGGGCTGTTCATTTTTTTTTAAATTTATCAATTTATTTTTTTCTTTACATTATCATGTTAATTTCTTTGTTCTTTATAATATGGATTTCAGGGTTGGTTAATGTTTTCTGAAAATGTATTATTCAATCATTTAACTTCTTCATGTGTGTTTTTTCTGAAGGCTTTTAGAATACTCTCTTCTATCTTTGGCACTTTAAATTTCAAAATTTTGCAATCACATGTCTTGATATAGAGCTTTAAAAAACTCTTTGTGTTGAACACACAGTAGGCCCTTCCAATCTGACTGCCCTCTGATATGCAGAAATTGTATAATTTGTAGCTGATAATTTCTTTTTTTGTAATTTTGTTTTAAATTTTTGACTATCATTTCTTAGTTTTCGAACTTCCTGGTTTGATATTCTAGTCTTTTTTTTTTTTTTTCCTAGTCTTTTTTTTTCTAGGTACAATTTAAAAACACGTTTTCTTGGCTCTATATACAACAATTCTCATGCTTGTTTAATTTTTTTCTAACATTTTAAACCACAACGGATCCTTATTTGTTTTGTAAAAGGTTCTCTCTATGCATTCTTTTTTTTTAAATTTATTTATTTTCAACTAAAGGATAATTGCTTTACGGTATTGCATTGGTTTCTACCAAACATTAACATCAATCAGCCATAGGTTTACTCATACATTCTTATGTCAATAAAATGTATCTTCAATGTCAGAGTCTTTTAGTTTTTTGTTTTTTTTTTTTACATTTCCATATGCAGTATGTGAGATTTTCCTTTTACTTTAATCTCTGTTTATCTACTTTATTCTTTTTTTTTAATTTTAGTGGTTTTCCTCAAATATATTGGATCTACATGGTTTCTTTACATCAAAGACTTTAATGAAATTTCTGTCTTTGGTGAGAAGAGCTTGATTCATGAGTATCATCATCAATTACTCAAATTGCCACCACATATTTTATTTAAGGAAGATTAACTGCCATCAATATTTGACATCTCCTTTGGGTCTGGTTGGGCCATCCTCTGTGGCACAGATGGTAAAGAATCTGCCTGAAATGTAGGAGACCCAGGTTCCATTGCTGGGCCAGGAAGATCTCCGGGAGAAGGACATGGCAAACCACTCCAGTGTTCTTGCCTGGAGGATTCTATGGACAGAGGAGCTGGGCAGGCAACAGTCCATGGGATCACAAAGAGTTGGACATAACACTTTCATTTCATTTTTGGGGCTGATACATTTCTTAAAAAAAAAGAAAAAAAAATGGTATACTGGTTCAATGTGGCTTCACTCATAATCAGAAATGCAGCATGTGTAGTAAATACTTCTCTGTTCACTATGCATACTTCCTCATTTACCTCACTTTTTTTTTAATCATATATTTCTTTGCCTTCACTTATACTTCACATTCCCAGATACTCTGAAACAACCTCCCCAGAGAGAATAAACTTTCATTCCTTTAACAGAGGGAGGGTTGGTGTTTTAGTTTCCTGTGACTGTTATAATAAATTATTCAAATTTAGTGACTTAACCAAAAGTTATTCTTTGATAGTTCAGGAGGTCAGAAGTTTGAGATCAGTGTGAAGGCAAAGTTGTGTTCTCTGAAGAGGCTCTAGAAGATAATCTGTTCCTTGCCTTTTTTTTTATCTATGTCTTCTCCTTTTCTCTACTTTTGATTTTCTCTTTTAAGGATACTTGTCAGTTGGTTTAAAGACCATTTTGGTTACCCAGAATGATCTCATCTCAAGATGCTTAACTTAGATTTTTCAAAGACCCCTTTTCCAAATAAAGTCATATTCATAGGTTCCAGTGGTTGGGGAATCCATATATATTTTGAGGGTCACTGAAATGGCAACCCACTCCAGTACTCTTGCCTGGTAAATCCATGGATGGAGGATTCTGGTAGGCTACATGGGGTCGCAAATACTTATGCAACTATACTTTCTTTCCACTTTCATTCTATCCATTACAGATGGGTAATTTTATAGCAGTTTGGCCAATAGAATTTAGGATTTTTCTTTTTTACAGATTTTGCTTCAATAGTTCCGTTTCCAATGCTGTATCAAGTCACTACTTTTAGTTTGGTCGTTTCTGAGCATATTCTGGGTTCTAAGCCATAAATTTGGAGAAGGAAATGGAAACCCACTCCAATATCCTTGCCTGGAGAATCCCAGGGACAGAGGAGCATGGTAGACTGCGGTCTATGGGGTCGCACAGAGCCCGACACGACTGAAGCGACTTAGCAGCAGCAGCAAGCCATAAATTGGATAATACTGGCTTTTCTTACTAGAGGCATGGTGTTCACTTACTTCTGCTGTGATAATTAGTTATACTCACCTGCTTTTACAGCTTGCAGAATTTATTCAGTCTTTCTCAACTATTGTCACCCTTTCTGATATCCCTGACATTGTGTATAGTCAATGATTCTTGTGAAAGTCCTGTATAAGCATTAAGAAAGATTTAGCAAGAAGATAGAGAGTTACGCAGTCACATACATTGCATATTTTCTATATTTACCAGAATTATTGCAATTTATTTTAAAAAATCATAAATGTATTATTGTTATCTTTCTTGAGAATATAGTCTTTTATAAGTTTCAAAGATGACACAATATTTTTAATTCTAGTTCACGTTTGAAACACTGGAAGAATGGTATATAACATTTTATTTTCCATTTATCAGTGATTATCACAAAGTTGATTTTATTTTGCTAATTACTATTAATAGGCACTAAATTCTCTATAGCATTAAAATGTCTTATAAAGATTATTAGTGTCCTTCAGCTAAAACTACTTTCATTCTCCAAATAGACTGGCAAATTTACTGTTTCATGAATCAGCAAGCCTTGACATTGCAAATAAAATAATTAAAAGAGATATAGTGCAAATTACCATTCATAATGCTTTCTAAGAACTGAGTAGAACTGAAAGTATTTGAAAGTCCAGATCCAAAGTAATGCATTTGTATAAGTGTCTTATCTTTTACATACTGGCTCCTGGTTTACCATGCTGCTATGTATTTGTTTTCTCAAAAAACTTTAATTGTCAAAAATGATCCACCAATTCACCATTTAACAGTTGCTCCCATGTGATCAACTTGATCAAAATGAACAGTCGGCAGTTCCGTTAAACTAACTCAATAATAGAGTAAAAATAAACAAAATATAATAAACATCAATAAGATATAAGTTGCAATATTGCAGTATCTTACAAAACTCATAGTAGACTCATAGTAATCAAGATAAACACATATTGTTCCCTGCTCATGTAACTTTGACCAAGTCAATCTACCTTTTGGATTTCAGTCTCTTTATTTCTGAAAGAATAGCTGCTCATTATTTTATATCAAAGTCCAGTGTATGATGCATATTCAAAATTTTGAAATGAATAAATTCCTGGCATGAAGGATTAAACTGTAGATGAATAATAGAATCTTTTCTAAATTTACTGAAAACTCAAAACCAGGAAGATGATTTTTATTAATAGTTGGATTTCTAAAATTGCAATAATTATGTGGGAACTTGCAGAACACTTACTAAATGTAAACACACACACAAAATATTTGCCCTTGATATGGAGAAAATAGTAAGGGGCAGGTACCTTTTGTCTTATATATCTTTTGGTTTTTTTTTGACTTATGAACTACAACAGATAATTGCAAAAGAGTCTCACAGAAGAACTGTGCCTTTCATTTGGCTTTAAAACTCAGTAGTCTTTTTATCATGCCCTTTGGTTTAGGCATTTGGCACATTAAACTTGTATAAAGTTACAATGAATTCAATTTTATTAAACAAATTCTATATTCATATACACACTTGTTGAAGACAATGCAAAAATAGCAGAGACTTATATGATTATCTCCATGGTTACATAAAGTCTTTAAAAAAGATTTGAGTTTCCAAGTTTTAAAAAATTTGTTACTTTTGTTTGGAGTTGAATTAAAGTTGTATATTAATTTGTGTAATATTGACATTGACAAGCTATTCTATTTTTCTATGTCTAAAGCATGCCATCATTATTTCATTAAAAATTTATGACATGTTCCTTAATATTTCACTATGTCAGAAGATTAATCCAAATCCTTATAAAATGAGTGGATAAAGTGTTGACAATCAAAGATATTTTTATATAGCCAATATGAAAAAATAAGAAAATGAATTTTAATCTATGGTTTAATTGTATGTAGTACCAGAAAGTATAAAATAACTAGTTACACATTTTATAGAAGATGCCCAACATCTGTAAACAGAGAACTATAAAACATTACTGAGAGACATCAAAGAATCCCTGGATGAAGGGAAATCTTTCATGTTTATGGAGAGATAACATCAAGGATTGGGGCATCAAGGAAAAGACTGATAGTTGCAATAGTGTCTTTCAGCAGCCCAGGCATACTAAAAATATTATAACAATTCTATAAAGGCCACTTTTTAGATGGGTATATAGTAGTACACATTTTACATTTAAATATTTTTGTGTGTTGCTAATTTCAAAAGATCTCAGTCTACACTAAAGCATAGAAGAGAATTAAGGGAATAGGATGTGTTAAAATCCTTTATAATAAAATGATAATGATGTATTTTTAGATATAGAAAGACAACACCATATCAATGTCAACTTTACATATACTGAATTTGTACAATTTGTATGATCAGTGAATGCTATGTTTAAGAATAAACTTGAAATGTTCTTATGTTACAAGTACTGAAGAAGCTTGGAAACAATTAAAAAAAATTACCTATCTCAGAAATCCTAACATTGGCCTTTTGGGATTCTAAACAATAAAGCCCTTCAAAAATGTCTTATAATTCAAATTAAAACTAAATGAATAGATATCAGGGTGATGGTGGCCTCATAGAATGAGTTTGGATATATCACTTTCTCTGCAGGATTTTTGGACTAGATTCAGAAGCTGCTGCTGCTGCTACACTTACGCTTCAGTCGTGTCTGAATCTTTGCAGCCCCATGGCCTGTAGCAGACCATGCTCCTCTGTCCATTGGAGTTTTCAGGCAAGAATACTGGAGTGGGCTGCCATCTTCTCCTCCAGGGGATTTTCCTGATCCAGGGATGGAACCCTTGCCTCCTGTGGCTCTTGCATTGCAGACAGATTCTTTACCACTGAGCCATTAGGCAACCCTATGAGGCCATCTCACTTTTGTTTGCTGGAGTTTTTTAAGTCACAGTTTCTACTTCTTCTTGGTTCATTATTGGGAGACTGTATCTTTCTAAGAATGTGTTCATTTCTTCTAGGTTGTCCATTTATTAGTATAGTCTCTTATGATCCTTTGTATTTCTGTGGCATCCATTTGTAGCTTCTTTTTCATTTCTAATTTCATTGACTTGAGACCACTGCCTCTTTTTCTTCTTTGTCTATTCTTTTGTTGATGGACACAGATAGCTTCTCTATTTTGGCAAATGTAAATAACATGCCACAAACACTGTGAATGTGTATCTTCTGGAATTAGTGTTTTGGCTTTCTTTAGATATATACCCAGAAATGGAATTGCTGTATCATAAGGTGGTTTATTTTTAGTTTTATGAGAAACCTCCATACTGTTTTCCACAGCGGCTTTCCTAGTTTTCATTCCCACCAACAGTGTATGAGGGTACCCTATCTCTACATCCTTACCAATGTTTGTTATTTGGGGTCTTTTTTGATAATATCCATTCTGAAAGGATGGGGAGACGGGGACGACAGAGGCTGAGATGGTTGGATGGCATCACCAAATCAATGGACATGAGTTTGAACAAGCTCCAGGAGTTGGTGATGAACAGGGAAACCTGGCATGCTGCAGTCCATGAGGTCGCAATGAGTCAGACATGATAGAGCAACTGAACTGAATGAAATGGTTCTGACAGGTGTGAGGTGATATTTCACGGCAGTTTTGATTTGCATTTTCCTGATGATTAGTGATGTTGAGTCTTTTCAACATCGTGAAAAGATTGACTGATTCATTGTACTCTTTGGAAAAATGTCTATTTAGACAAGCTTCTTCAGTATTTCCAGCACAAGAGCATTTCATATTTATCCTTAAGCATAGAGTTCACCCATCATACAAATTGCACATCATACAAATTGAATATCTTCCGGTTATGTTTTAATCAATTGTTTTAATGTTTCATTGTATGTGCTATTTACATATTTTTGAGAGTAACCCTTTATCAGTCATATCCTTTGGAAATATATATTGTTTTTACATTCAGTAGCTGTCTTTTCGTATTGTTAATGTTTTCCTGTGTTCTGCAAAAGCTTTAAAGTTTAACCAAGTCATATTCATTTATTTCTTCCCTTATTTCCTTTCCTTTTAGGAGACAGATGGAAATAAATATTGCTGCAGTTTGTTTCAAAGATTATTCTTCCTGTTTTCTTCTATGAGTTTTATAGTATCCAGCTTTATATTTAGATCTTTAATCTATTTTGAGTTTACTTTTGTATATGATGTTAGAGAGTATTCTAATTTTATAGTTCTGCATATAGCTCTTCAGGTTTCCCAGTTCCACTGATTGAAAGACTGTCTTTTCTTTGTATATTTCTGGCTCTTTTGTCTTAGACTAATTTGACCATAAGTACACAGGCTTATTTCTGAACTCTCTATTCTGTTCTATTAATTCATTTGTCTGTTTTTCTGCCAGTGCTATGCTGTTTTGATAAACTGCAGTTTTGTAGTATAATCTGAAATCAAGGAGCATTATTCCTCCACTTCTGTTATTTTTTCCCAAAGTGATACATCATATTAGCAAATTGAAGAATCAAAATCATGTAAATACATGCAGGAAAGAAAAAAAAATACTTTTGACAAAATTCAGCATCCTTAAAAACCCTCCATAAAGTGGGAATAGAAACAACATATCTTAATATAATAAAGGCTACATATGCAAACTCACATCTAACATCATATTCAAAGGTGGAAAGCTGAAAACTTTTCATCTAAAATCAAGAACAGGACAAGGATGGCTATTTCATCTAATTTTGTTTAACATAGTATTGAAAGTCAGTGATAGCAATTAGAAAAGAAAAGAAAGAAAAGGAAACCAAAATCATAAAGGAGACATAAAACTGCCACTTTTCAAAGGTGACATGATATTATACATAAAAAAAAAATCCTAAAGACTCTATCAGAAAGCTACTAGAGCTTATAAATGAACTTGATAAAGTTGAAGGATACAAAATTAATACACAGAAATTTATTGCATTTCTATGCATTAACAATAAACTCTCAGAAAGAGAAATTAAGGAAATAGTCTGATTTACTGTTGCTTGAAAAAGAATAAAATACTTAGGAATAAACCTATCTAAGTTGGCAGAAGATCTGTATTTAGATACTATAAGACATTGATAAAGGCAATCAAAAGCAGCACAAACAGATTGAAAGATATATTGAGCTCTTGGATTGGAAGAATAAACATTGTAAAGCAATCATAATACACAAGACAATCTACAGCTTCAATGAAATAACTATCAAAACAGTCATGATTTTTTCACAAATCTAGAACAAATAATTTTAAAATCTATGAGTGAGTGAGTGAAAATCTTTCAGTCGTGTCCAACTCTTTGCAACTCCATGGACTATAGAGTCCATGGAATTCTCCAGGCCAGAATACTGGAGTGGGGTAGCCTTTCCATTCTCCAGGGGATCTTCCCAACCCAGCGGTCAAACCCAGGTTTCCCACATTGCAGGCAGATTCTTTACCAGCTGAGCCACAAGGGAAGTCCAAGAATACTGGAGTGGGTAGCCTGTCTATAGGGAAATACAAAAGACTCAGAGCTGTCAGTTCTTTGATAATGCAAATTAGATCATAACTGAAGTTTCCAATAAACTTATATGTGCATAAACGTTTTGAATTTGAATGTAGAGCTAGTTGTCAATATTTTGATTAGAATGTTCATATATTAATATATATATATATATATTAGGATATGGCAGTAATCTTATAGATTTGTTTGAAAACATTAGAAGGTGTTTTAGAAATAAAGCCATTCAAATTCTATGTGGTGATATTAACATATGTTTGAAATTGTCTTTTCCCTTAGAATATGGCAATTTTGTTATAAACCAACTTGATATCATATTGATTATGTGTCTAAGTACTTAATTTCTAATATAATTGTTTAAAGTTTAGAATTCTATTTAGATTTCCTCTTTCTGCCTGAGGTACCTCTTGGAAGTAATACATCCTCTATGAAAATGCATGCTCTCTCTAATATTTCAAGGCTGTCAAAATAACTGTTTATAAACTTTTTCCTTTCAAACTTACTGCTGCTCTGCATGTATGTACCTCTTTTAACTTATATTAAGTTATAAGCTAGTATATAAATTAGTATACATATATATATATCTGAGCTAGTATATATTATATACTATTATATACTATGTATTATATAATAGTATATATTGTATACTATTCTATACTATAAGTACTATACTAACTTATACTATTTTGCCACTTCAAATTCCTGTCTTCATCGATAAGACCAAAGTTTAGCTTCTTAAAAGGCTTTGGGCATTTCTCCTGATGGTCCAGTTAATCTCTGGTCAGGGAACTAAATCCAAATATCCATGATGCAACTAAGAGTTCACATTCCTCAATTAAAGATCCTACATGCTGCAACTAAGACTTGGCACAGATAAATTAAAAAAATATATATATATATATATATATTAAGACTTCAGTCTTATTCCTTTTAAATCTTCTTCATTGCTTTTTTCTGTTATTTTGTTAGTCTATATCTTTATTAAAGATGTTAGTCTACATCCTATATTAAAATTTTTTCCTTGATGACATTTCACTTTTTTTTCCTTTAGAAGATCATTTTATTTTAAAAGAAATTGACTCTTTTAGTATCCATCAATTATCTAATCATCATGCTATAAGTTTTAATCAGTTATACCATTATTCTGTGAATTATAAATATTATAAATATGCATATCAACTTTATCATTATTTTCTTTCATTTAATTATATATTTATAATTGTTTTCAATTTCTATGACTATGAAGTTTTTAGGAATATTTTATGTTAATTTTTAATTTAATTAATTTTGTCCAAAAAATGTATCTTTTATGATAGATTCCTTGGAAATTTTTAGAGCCTATTTTTGGAAATTTTTAGAGCCTATTTTTATAATCTAAAGTATGATCAGTTACCAGAGTGGTTTAAAATAATCTGCTATAAAAATCAAGACTATGAATTATACCATTCAAATCCTTTGAATCCTTGTTAATTCTTAATCACTGATATGACAATTCCTGCAAGACATATGTGAATGAACAGTTTCCAGTCATAGAATGTTACTCAATTCTTTTTTCTTAATAGTCTGTGACATTTTGATTTATGTATTTGAAGCTGTTTTTGCTATTATCCCATTGGTGATAAATTCCTGTAGTTTAATATTAGGCTATTTCTTTCTATTTTTCATATCTCTTAATCTTTCCCTATATTTCAAACACTGCAGAATATATTTATTTTTCAAATCTGTGTTCTAATTTCTAAATTTACATTGTGTCTAGTATACATTTTAATTTATTGAATGAGGACATTCTAACCATTTCAGTTGTTGCATCTTTAATTTTTCTAAGTCATTTAGGAATATTTCAAGTACATATGTATGTTTCTAGTATCTGTCTTCCAGTCAACCCATTTTCTTAGACTTTTCTAGAATCTGATGTTACTGTTTATTAGTTCTTGTACTACTTTAACTCATGATAGACTTTCTTTCTCTTTTCTGTTCTTTTAAATTAGTTTTATTGTTTTTCCTCTAAGTTTTGCTTTTGTCTTTTTATTATAAATATGAATTGTGAGAATATTTGGAAGGATTTCATTTTGAATTCTGGAAAACCAAGATTGAGTTCCTGATTGATATGAAATTTGTATTAATTTATTCCTCACTTCTTGAATATTCTTAACACCAGACTATGATTTTTCCTTATGCACAGAGTTCACAGGCCAAATGGATTATATAAATTTTATCTTAAAACACATGTGAGGTTAGACTTGAAGTTATAAATTTTTTAAACTATATAAAATGTTGATTTTTTTTTCTTGCCACTCTAATATAATTGCTGTGGTTGTAATTTGATTCTATCTTGATTCAGTTTTGAGACCTTGACTAGGGGCCTGTTTCTATTTTTTAGCAGATGATTAAGGCCATGAACCTACTGCTTCCTTTGGTGGCCCCTCACACTCGAGGTCATTATACCCCCATTCTAATTTTCCAGGGCCAGGTTCTAGACAACTTGGGGCAGCCTCTTTGTCTAGAAACCCATGAAATTTTTCATAATAGCCAACCCAAAGGAATCCCCTGAGAAAGCTATTAATATCAACCTACTTGCCATACATGGGCTACCCACTACAGCTCTGTCTTACTTTTTTCCTGTCTCCATACGCAAATTTCTCTGTGGCCTTGCCCGGACTCCTTTCTCATCTGGAACTGTGAACAACAGCAACAACAACAGAATCTCTGCTTTTCATCCATCCAAATTCCTCTGTGCTGGACTCCCCTCAAGGAATCTTTGCATCTTATCAAGCAATCGTCTTTTAAAGCACGATAATGTAACTATTACCACTGACTCTTGGACAGGTTTTTTTGGGGGAAAGGATGCCCTTGGATTATCATTTGGTTCCAGAGCCACTGGAGAGTGGCTTGGGTCAGAACTGCCACCTGTGATAAAGTACTTTAACTTTTTGCTTGCTGATGTGTCTGCAAGTGGTTGTTTTACCCAACTTTCTTTTCTCAGGGGAGTGGCAGGATGGAGGGTAAGATTCTAACCCAGGTAGTGGTGTATCTAGGGCAACATGCAAGATGCAATTTCCTGGGTCGGGAGTTCAGCTGTGTTACCTGTCAGGGTTTGTATCTGGTAAACACCAAATCTAGAGGTCCATCGCTACTTCAGTGCTAGAATGTCTTTCTTATTATTCAGGGCATAACTCTGGTTTGTCCCTATGTTTGGGGAAACTGTTGTGGAAGAAGTGTTGATTGAAATTGTACCACTGTAAAGAAATATTACCCTTTTCCATTGTCCAAATTACTCAGTTGGGGAAAGCAGCTTACCTGTCTTCTTGATGTTGCAGAAATAGCTGCTATCACCAGCCAGCTTCACATTTTCCAGATTCTCAAAGGGGGATTCTGGGGCAATGGAATGAATAGTTCATCTTTGTGCACCCTTCCCTCACCCTGCCACAAGATGAACAGCTGCCCAAGTTACCCAATTGTTTAAATAAATGCAGATGCCTGGTTAATATGTTTGGGCCTAGAGAAAGTGCATCTACATATTCTCATACAAAGGGACTTATGTTTCAAATAGGGGCACTAACTTTGCTGCCCCAAAAAGCTTGTTATTTCTTTCTTAGATGCAAATCAATCCCTCAAAGGTGAGCTCAATGGTCTTGGAACTAGATGGCTGCCTATGAGATTAGCCACCCTGCCCCTCACTTTTTAAAAAATTTTTTTTCATAAGTTCATTGAAAACAGTAAAACAAACAAACCACTTAAGTAGTAATTAGTAATAACTTATTGTCCCAGAACCAAAAAACACAGTTTGCAAACCAGGAGCACTCAGAACAAAACACTAGGCTCAGAGCTATATTGTTATAAAGCAACTGTACATGTTTTGTAGAGGATAAGAATCACCTTCAGAGTGAAGTAAGCCAGAAGGAAAAACAACAATACAGTATACTAACGCATATATATATATGGAATTTAGAAAGACGGTAATGAGAACCCAGCATGTGAGACAGCAAAAAGAACGCAGATGTATAGAACAGACTCGTGGACTCTGTGGATGAGGGCAAGGGTGGGATGATATGGGAGAATGGCATTGAAACATGTTAATTATCATATGTCTAATCAATCGCCAGCCCAGGATTGATGCTTGGGGCTGGTGCATCGAGATTTCCCGGGGGGAGGGAGGACAGAGGGAGAAGGGAGGGGGGATCTGGAGGGGGAGCATATGTAAACCCATGGTGATATCATGTCATTGTATGGCAAAACTAAAAAAAAAAAAAAAAAAAGAATCACCTTCATCAGCAAAGTGCCCCAGAGATTATATATATGTATATAAAATTATATTATAATTTCTATGTATAAATTAAATGGTGTCTTTGAAATGAGTCCTTCTCAGTTAGTAGATTTTTCTTTTCTTTTAAGTATTCAACAACAGAGAACAACCACAGAAGCAAGGAGATGTGAAACGGATGCTGTTTTTCTGGTAGCATCATTGAAAATGAGTAACCTAAAGGAGGACTTCCCACATTGCTCAGTGGTAAAGAATCCTCCTACTGATGTAGGACATGTGGTTTGATCCCTGGGTCAGGAAGATCCCCTGGGGAAGAAAAGGGCAACCCACTCCAGAAGACCCTGGAGAGCTATAGTTCATGGGGTTGTCAAGAGTTGGACACAACTGAGAAACTGAGCAACTGAGCACACAATTGGTTGTCAAATGTTTTTATTTGCTATCATTTTCTCCCATTCCTTTGAATGTCTTTTCACCTTATTTATCATTTCCTTTGTTGTGCAAAAGCTTTTAGGGTTAATTAGGTTCCTTTTTCTTATTTTTGGTTTTATTTCCATTACTGCAGGAGGTGGGTCACAGAGGCCCTTGCTGAGATTGATGTCAAAGAGTATTCAAATCTATGTTTTCCTCCAAGATTTTTAAAGTGTGTGGTCTTACATTTAGGTCTTCAGTATATTTTGACTCAATTCTTGTGTGTGCTATTAGGAAGTTTTCTAATTTCTAACACAATATTGCAAAGCAATTAACCTCCAATTAGAAATAAATCAACAAAACATGATGAATTGGAAAAAAGCAGCTCTATAAAGTGAAGGCAATAAGTGTTTATCCTTAACAGAATTCTCTTAAGTGAAAGGAAAAGGTTAGTTTCCCCATATCAATTTTCTGGAACTATTTAAGTTTCACTTACAATTTTCAGAAGCATAAGCAAGAAGTGACCCAGGTCAAGTTAACCTAGCTTGTCTGCAAAATAAGCTAAATTAAGCTTAGTGTGTATGACTAACTGGTTTCATCTGCTCAGGGAATTTGTATTTCTGGTCTCTGTATTAGATTTTAACACCTATAATCACCTAAAGGTTTTTTACTATGAGTAAGACAAAGATAGAAAGAGAAGATGAGGTGTTAGGAGGTCTATAAATTCGTGAAGAGGGACAAGGCAGAGTGGTAAAGGGTGGCTTGATGAGGACTTTTTCAGTGCGCCACTCCGACGTCTGTGCCTCCATTGCAGTAGAAGTTTAACCCTCGCGGTACATGGGGAGGACACCCATGACAGCCCTGTGATGCAGGGACAAAAGGGTTAAGTCAATTTCCAGTCAAAGCTGGAGCTCTATGCTGTAGGGTAATTGCTTCTAGGGTGGGAGGTGTTCCTAACCCTAACTGATTTGAAGTTCTGGAGAGAAAAATTGTGTATGTTTAAATGTGAGTTCAGTTGTTCAGTCCTGTCTGACTCTGCGACCCCTTGAACTGTTAATCTGCCAAGTTCTTCTGTCTATGGGATTTTCCAGGCAAGAATACTGGAGTAAATGGCCTTTTCTTCTCCAGGGGATCTTCTCAACCTAGGGATCAAATCCATATCTCCTACATTGGCAGGTGGATTCTTTACCCCTGAGCCATCTGGGAAGCTCATGTATAAGAGTGATCAGTGTAAAGAGAACTCTCTTAAAGAATGCCTAGGGAAGACACACAAAAAAGGAAGAAAGAATAGAATCAAGGAAGGATGGGAGGTTGAATGGAAGAAACCTGGATATGAAGAAAGGAAAGAAGTAGAGATAGAATATATATACACACACACACACACACATACACACACACACACACACACATATATATATATATATATATAATTAAATTAAAACAAATTTTCATAATTTGACCCAGTTGGAAATCCAAAATTTACTAAAAGAATTTATTTACAAAAACAGTAAAAGGGCATTTTTGACTTTTGTGCTTCAACAACAGGTTCTAAGTTAACTTTGTGTGTGCTGTTGCTCAATCACTTCTGACTCTTTGCAACTTCATGCTCCTCTGTCTGTGGAATTTTTCAGGAAAGAATATTGGAGTAGGTTGCCATTTCTTCCTCTAGGGGGTCTTCTGGACCCAGGGATCAAATTCAAATCTCCTGCATTGGCAGGCAGATTCCTTACCACTGAGCTACCTGAGAAGCTCTAATTTAACTTCAACATTTGATAAATGCATCCACTGGCAGATTTTAATTGATTTATTACTAATAGTGATGCCCAAATTATATCATCACATAATTTGAACATGAAATCCCTATAATTTTGAGAGTGTAACTAAATATAAAATAGAGAAAAAGTTGTTACACCTCATTTTATAGCCTTGCCTAAATTTCCCATAGTTGATACCAACTGGCTTAAAATATCCCAGAGTGGGCACAGGCATTCTGACATAAGGGCTAACAAATTAACATTAACTTATTTTGCACTCACAAAGTGGCATAATAAGAGGGGTCCTCACTGGTCCCCAATTAAAATAGTTAATATGGCCCAATGTAAACCAAGGACTAAAACTTATATGCAAGAAGCAAATACTTAAGAGGTGCTGATCCCCATTGCTTTTCTACTTGACACCCCAATTTTGTTTGTCAGTCTGGAAAAAAAAATATGCCTCACAGTGAATTATTATGACTTTAATGTTGTTATTTTTCAATTAATTCCCCCATGCCCAATATATGATATTATTAAAATAATTAACTCCTTCTAATCAGCATCATGTAAATTATTCTACTGTTATAGATTTGACTCATATATTCTATTCAGTACCTATTTCAACAATTTTTCAAGGAGATTGTCTTAGCCTCTATCAGGACACTACACACTTTCATTGGGCTACCCTTGGAATACATCAGCCACTTAGCAATTACACACTATCACCGCACAAAAACTTGAATACATCTATTTTTATCCAGGAACATAGATATGATATTATGTTGACAATATCTTTTTATGAGAAGATTAATTTAACACAGTCATTAAAGATACACAAATCTAACAGCTTTTGTTCCCTTTTGGATTCTGAATGCAATGTATTTTTTGCTTAACTTCACTATACTACTACTTTCAAATTTGCCCACATTAGATAGGGTCCTCTTGACAAAAGACTCTAGAATATATACAAATCATAATCAATGGATATTTCCATTAGTGCCTTCAAGACTCCTTCAGCAGATGCTTTTGCAACACCCTTCCTGACCCTGGTCTCTCTTGGATTACCTATAATAGTCATAACTTGCTTATGGGTATCTGATGCAAATAGCTACTCTTCTTGACTCTTCACCAGTAGAATGATAATTGCTGGCCACATACTGGATTTTTCTGGAAATGGAGACTTTCATTAATTCTGGGCTCTTGACCTTTAGCACTCACCTTCCCATTAAGTCTTGGGTCATGAAAAAGGTACTCCACAAGGTTGGCATGACTACTAAGACATTATCAGTAAAAAATGGGTCCTTAGGTATATTCCACCAGCAGGAAGGAGTGGCCTTCCTATCTGCAGTCCTTTCCAAGATGCCATGGTCCTAGGGAAGACACCCCTTCCCCAAATCCTTTTGCTACCTGCGGAGACCCTTGGGATGAATTGCATGAATGGCAGTGGGGATTCACGGACAATAAGAACATCAGTCCCCTCATCATAAATGGTGGAGTTCACTATAATGCAGCTGTTTCCCATCCCTTAACTGATAAGAGATGGATCAGTTGCCAAATTTTAAGCAGTCATTTTAACATGGATGCCTTTATTTAGAAAAAATAGGTGCTCTGCCTACACGTTTTACAAACTGTTGGGCCATTGCCTAAAAGTTGCCTTAAAAGTTTCTAGTTGTCCTAGAAAATCTCTAGGAATCTCTGTTTCACTGATACCCACTATGTCAAACTTGCACATGCTTCTGCATTTAATAAAGCCACAATTTAAAGCCTCACTAGAGCTTTCTTTCAATGTTGTAGACTTACTGGGAATAACTAATGCATTCATTTCACTTCTCAGAATATACAATGCTGGGATCTTGGAAGTGGCATTGCATACAATTTTCTACACCCCAGTAAGTCCCAGGTAGCTGGTTTAATGGAAAGACACAATCGTCTCCTCAAACAACTCCTTTTAAAACTTCTATCTGCCAAATGAACCCTCACATGGGTCTGTATAATTCAAGGCCCCTTGACTAACAGACAATGTATATCAATTTTTAAAATTCTTCCTGGTGCTTTTTAATGTATTACAAAAGGGATATGTATTGCCACAATGTATTAATACATAATGAAAAGAATCTTAGGGCAGTGAAACTATTCATATGATTCTACAGTGATGGATAGATACTATTATACATTCACTCAAACCTGTACAATGCACAACACTGAGAGTGAACCCCTATGGAAACTATATTCTTTGGATAATACTGATGCAGCAGTGTCAGTTCACTCACTGCACTAAGTGTACCTTCTGGTACCAGATGCTAATAGAGAGGGGTTTATACATATGCGGGGGCAGGGTTTTACTAGAAGTACTCAATTTTTCCATGAACTTAAGATTTCTGTAAACATTAAAGTTCATTAGCTTTAAAAGATCCATAGTAACCATAACCTATTTGCATGATTTCAGCACTCTATTTTTAATTTCTTAATTTTATGTGTTGGGGGCAAATACCCTATGTATATATGTATCTGTGGTATTGTGTGTGTGTGTGTGCATTCTCAGGTCAGCTCTTAATTAAAAAATATGATAGTATATTGTATAACTTGTGCAGTTTATATGTACAAATACTTTTTATTTATATTTGCTCTATTATTTTTGAGACAAGTGATGTCCAGGGAAGGAAAGTTCCCCCCCCTCCCAGAGGTTTAGCTTTCTCAGTTCTTCCTTATTTAGTGTTATTTGATGCTCCCATTTTGATGTTGTTGTTCATTCTCTAAATTATGTCTTATTATTTGCAACCCCGTGGACTGCAGCATGCCAGGATTTTCTTTCTTATACTACCACCTAGATTTTCCTCAGATTCATGTCTATTGAGTCAGTGATGCTGTCTAATCAGTGAAACCCAATTCTCTGAAACCCAATTCTCCTTTTGCCTTCAATCTTTCCCAGCATCAGGGTCTTTTCCAGAGTCAACTCTTCACATCAGGTGGCCAAAGTATTGGAGCTTCAGTTTCAACATCAGTCCTCCCAATGAATATTCTGGGTTGATTTCCTTTAGGATGGACTTTTTTGATCTCCTTGCAGTTCAAGAGAGTTTCAAGAGTCTTCTGCAAATACAATTTGAAAGCATCAGTTCTTTGGTGCTCAGCTTTCTTTATGGTCCAACTCACATCCATACATGACTACCAGAAAAACCATAGATGAAGTATATGGACCTTTATCAACAAGGTGATGCCTCTGATTTTTAATATAATTTATAGGTTTGTCATAGCTTTCCTTCCAAGAAGCAAGCGTGTCTGCAGTCACTGTTCATAGTGATTTTGGAGCCCAAGCAAAGAAAATCTGTACTGCTTCTACATTTTTCCCCTTCTATCACCATTAAGTGATGGGACCAGATGTCATGATCATAGTTTTTTGAATGTTGAGTTTCAAGTCAGCTTTTTCACACTCTTCTTTCACTTTTACCAAGAGCTCTTTAGTTTCTCTTCACTTTGTACCATTAGAGTGGTATTATTTGCATATCTGAGGTTATTTATATTTCCCCCAGCAACCTTGTGATTCATCCAGCCTGGCATTTCATGTGATGTATTCTGCAAAATAATTAAATAATAAGAGTGACAATATATAGTCTTGTATTACTCTGTTCCCAATTTTGATTCCATCAGTTTTTCCATGTCTAGTTCTAAATGTTATTTCTTTACCCTCATATACAGGCTTTTCAGGAGACAGGTAGGATGGTCTTGTACTCCTTTCTCTTTAAAATTTTCCACAACTTTTCCACAATTTTGTTGTTATCAACACAGTCAAAAGCTTTAGTACAGTTAATAAAACAGAAGTAGATGCTTTTTTCCTGAAATTCCCTTGCTTTCTCTATGACCCAACAAGTGTTGGTCCCTCTGCTTTTTCTAAACCCAGACTGCACATATGGAAGTTCTTGGTTCATGTCTTGCTGAAGCCTAGCTTAAAGGATTTTGAGCATAACCTTGTTAACATGTGAAATGAGTGCAATGTACAGTAGTTTGAACATTATTTGACATTGCCCTTCTTTAAGATTGGCGTGAAAATTGACATTTTCCAGTCCTATGGCAACTGCTGAGTTTTCCCAATTTGCTGACATATTGAGTGCAACACTTTAACAGCATTATCCTTTAAGATTTTAATTAGCCCAACTGGAATCTCAAAACAGATGTTCCCATTTCTCCTCTTTTTGAATCTCACACTGTTTATGTCGCCGTGTGTGTGTGTGTGTGTGTGTGTGTGCATGTGTGTGTAGATGCTTAGTCATTTCTGATTCTCTGCAGCCCCACATACTCTAACCCACCAGGCTCCTCTGTCCATGGGATTTTTCAGGCAAGAATACTTTAGTGGGTTGCCATTTCCTACTCCAAAAGATCTTCCCTACTCAAGAACCCTGGGTACCTGAATCCTCATCTCTTGCATCTCCTACACTGGCAGGCAGATTCTTTGCTACTAGGGCCACCTGAGAAGTCCCCATTTTGTTATACTATTAGATAAATTTGCACATATGTACCTGAATCTTTTGGTATCAGTATCCACAGACCTTGTGAATCCCCTGTGTATAAATTCCTCATTATCTACTGGTAAGAAAATAGAAAATATATTCTTTCTAGAGTTAAAATAAATCAGAAAACTGAATTATTTTAGAGCTAAGCATTAATTTTAGAAGTAATGGGTAAGAATATTTACTATGATTATTATTTTATAGTCAATTTTCAGTTTCTTTAAATAAATTTTAATGATATTTTGCTTATTATTGCTTCTTACATTCCACACTTCCTTTCTGATTTCAGTCCTCTTTTGACTGATATAGAACCTAGAGCTTGCTGTACAGAGTGAAGAAAGTCAGAAAGAGAAAAAATAAACATCATATATGAATGCATATTTATGGAATCTAGAAGATTCCATAGGTATTAGTGAACTTATTTTCAGGGTAGGAATAGAGAATGGACTTATGGACCCAGTGAGGGAAGAAGACGGTGGGGAGAATTGAGACAGTAAAACTGACCTATATGTTCTACCGTGGGTAAAATAGACAGCAAGAGGGAAGTTTCTGTATGATAACAAGAAGCTGAGCCCAGTGCTCTGTGATGACCTCAAGCGATGGGATGGGAGGAGGCTCAGGAGGGAGGGGATATATTTTGCTTATGGCTGATTCACATTGTTGTATGGCAGAAAGCAATACATTATTTTAAAACAATGATCCTCCAGTCAAAAAAATTAATAATAATTCAAATCAACTTCAAACAAACACAAAAAGAAAGTCTGTGAATTGCAAGCATTCTGAAAATGTTCATGTCTAAGATCCTATTTACATCACTCTAAGTCCCAAATAACTTTCTACATATTTCCAAATGTCTCCTATCTTTCTCTTCATCCCATGACACTGATTTCTAGACCTGATGCAAGGCTGTCATCCTGGAATCTTTCTAATTGCACATATAAAGCAGCTTAACTTGTCTCTTCCTTGGATTAATGTATCTCTTTTTATGGAATCTATTATTGAATTATTTTAATAGAATGCCTTCTAGACACATATCTAAAAATATCATGTTAGATCTCTCATTGCAATTTCCTGCTTCTATATTTACACTTTAATGTATTCTATGATATTTAGTTTCATAATTAAAAGTTAATAAGTAAAGATCAATTCAACCTGTACAGCTTGTGATACTTAAAGGCACACATACCTCATTTTTTAAACATTGTATTTAGAAAACATAACTCCTTGGAATAAATACGGTTGCAATAATGATAATATCTGCATTTTCTGCTCCACATTTGCTGATGTTCTAGTTTTATCACATACATCACCAAATAAAAATTGAATTAGTTTTACAGATATAAAATGAATTGCCAGTGTAATATTAGCTATTGAAAGGTAGAGTTTCAAACTCATGACTGTGGTATGGATCAAAGCACAACTACCTTACTACTCATTTACTTACTTACTATTCAGTACTGCTTTGTGACATAGAATATAATCAAATTTACACTATGTTCATCAAACAAAATAAATTTAGGAGAAATGATATTAAAAATTCTGGAAATGAAATTCCAGAGAAGGTTTACTTTTTCATAGTTTTATGGTTTAAGTAATCTTTGTATAATAACCAATTTGCCTATCATATGCTGCTGTTTTTTGTTTTACACTGAGTTTACAGAACAATCACTACAATATGTTTGTTTGCTACTCTTGGTGTGAAATTATCCTAGTGCTTGAAGAAAACAAAATTTTTCCCCCAAAGGAAATATCTGTACAGAGCATAATGTATCCAAAGCATCCGTATGCCTAATTGTTATCAGAACTTGACTTGGTTAGTCAAATAAAAATGTATGGAAGAAATTATTCTAGATTATTTTTCCAGGAACATACAAGATGGTGGAGGAATAGAATGGGGAGACCACTTTCTCCCCAACAAATACACCGAAAGAACATTTAAAAGCCGAGCAAACTCCACAAAACAGCATCTGAATGCTGGCAGAGGACATCAGGCACCCAGAAAGGCAGCCCATTGTCTTCAAAAGAAGGTAGGACAAAATATAAAAAGTAAAAAGAGAGACGAAAGAGGTAGGGATGGAGATCCATCCCTGGAAGGGAGTATTAAAAAAGAGAGGTTTCCAAACACCAGGAAACATTCTCCCCAACAGATCTGTGGAGAGTTTCAGAGGGCAAAATAACAGGGAGTGATAATAGATAAATAATTAAACCCCACAGATTATGTACCTAACTGCAACTCCCAGCTGAGGGGCAGCCCAGGCGCCCCATCCCCCACTAGCAACTGCGGGCTGCTCCGGGAGAGGCGGGTTGTGTCGCTTTGGAAGAGGACTGGGACTGAATGCCTGAGGGAAACTAGAGGGAACTAGCCTAAAACAGCAATCTAGACTGTGGCATAGCTTTCCCACAAAAAGCCACCGCCAGGCCCACACACAGAACAAAGGGCTGCCAGGAGCTGGTCAGCTGGGGGCTGTGGACCGGCCCAGCCCCAGCCAGAGACCAGCAGGCTCTGGCTGCAGGTTGCAATCATGGCCCCAGCGAGGCATCCTCTACCAAACCAGGGGCAGAATTCGTTGCTAACCAAGACTTCTTGGGATTCTGAATGATCACTGCCAGAGATCAGTGCTCCACAGACTGAGAAGGCGTGTCCATTTGCATGCCTAGAAAACCGAGCAGCTGGGACAGGGAGGGGAGAAGTCCCAGCGCCCAATGGCACTGGGCCACTCAGACCTGGGAAGTGCAGGCAGCCCCAGCGGCCACCTCAGGCTGCTCCGGGGGGAATGACCAAGAGCCTGAGCCATGGGGGCGGGGAAAGCGCACACAACGGGAGCCAGGGACAAACTCCAGAGCGGCTGAATAGACACTGAAGAGAGCAGCAAACAGAAGACGCTAACATAAGCAGAGAGAACCGCTATGGAACTGACAGGAGTAACAGATTAAACCCCTGCAGTTAGCACCAACTACATAGGAAGGAGCCTATAGACCTTGAGAAGAACAAGCCAGACCAAGGAACTATCTGAAAATGAACTGACCCCACACAGTACGCAACAGCTCCAGAGAAAGACTTAGATATATTTTTATTATGATCATCTTTTAAATTATTAAAACTTTTTATTACTATTTTTTTAATTTTTATATTTAATTTTTTTATATTTTTTAATTTTTATTTTTAAATCCTCTATAACCCCTTCAATTTTCATTTTTACAACCATCTATTATCTAGCCAAAAAAAAAAAAAGAAGGACCTATTTTTTAAGTAAACTACATATATATATAAGAATTTCGGTGACTCTGTTTTTTTTATTTTGTTGTTGTTGTTGGTTTGTTTTTCTGTTTTCCTTTCTTTAGTTTTCTTTTCTTTTTGTAATTGTATTTTTGAGAATCTAACCTTTATTCTAGATTTTTAATCTTTGCTTTTTAGTTTTTGTTATCAACTTTGTATCTTTAAGAACCCAATCTTCAGTACCCATTCTTACTTGGGAGTGAGATCACCAACTCAATTGCTCTCTCTCCATTTTTGAGTCTCATTTTTTTTCCACCAGGTCACCTCTATCTCCCCCCTCCCACTTTTCTTCTCTACCCAACTCTGTGAATCTCTTTGAATGTTACAAGTTGTGAAGAACACTTAGATAACTGATTACTGGATGGATCTGTCTCTCTCTATCTGACTCCCTCTTTCTCCCCCTGACCACTTCTGTCTCCTTCCTCCCTTTTCTGTTTTCGGTATAACTCTGTGAACATCTCTGAGGGATCCAGACTGCGGAGAGCACATAGGGAAGTGATCACTGGCTACCTCACACTCTCTCCATTTGATTCCTCTCTTCTCCTTCTGGTCACCTCTATCTCCCTCCTCCCTCTTCTCCTCTCCATGTAACTCTGTGTACTTCTCTGGGTGTCCCTCACTGTGGAGAAACTTTTCATCATTAACCTAGATGTTCTACCATCAGTGCTGTATAGATGGAGCAATCCTGAGGCTACTGTAAGAATAAGGCTGAAAACCAGACAGGAGGCCTAAGCCCAAATCCTGAGAATACCAGAGAACTCCTGAATACAGGAGTTAATTAATTGATAGGAGCTCATCAAATGCCTCCGTACCTACACTGAAACCAAGCACCACCTAAGGGCCAACAAGTTCCAGAGTAAGATATACCACGCAAATTCTCCAGCAACACAGGAACATAGCCTGGACCTTCAATACAAAGGCTGCCCAAAGTAACACCAAGCCCACTGACATCTCAAAACTCTTTACTGGACACTTCATTGCTCTCCAGAGAGAAGAAATCCAGATCTATCCACCAGAACACCGACACAAGCTTCCCCAACCAGGGAACTTTGACAAACCACCCGTCCAACCCCACCCACAGTGAGGAACCTCCACAATAAAGAGGTAGTACAGCAAAATATACAAGATGAAAAGGCAGAGGAATACACATCAGGTAAAGGAACAGGATAAAATGTGCTGCAAACCAAACGAAAGAGGAGGAGATAGGGAATTGATCTGATAAAGAATTCCAAATAATGACAGGAAAAAATGATCCAAAATCTTGAAAATAAAATGGAGTTACAGATAAATAACCTGGAGACAAGGATTGAGAAGATGCAAGAAAGGTTTAACAAGGAATTAGAAAAAATACAAAAGAGTCAAAATACAATGAATAATGCAATAAATGAGATAAAAAACACCCTTGAGGGAACTAACAGGAGAATAACAGAGATAGAAGACAGGATAAGTGAGGTGGAAGACAGAATGGTAGAAATAAATGAAACAGAGAGGAAAAAAGAAAAAAAAAAAGATAATAAAAGAAATGAGGACAACCTCAGAGACCTCTGGGACAATGTTAAATGCATCAACATTTAAATCATAGGAGTCCCAGAAGAAGAAGACAAGAAGAAAGACCATGAGAAAATACTTGAGGTGATAATAGTTGAAAACTTCCCTAAAATGGGGAAGGAAATAATCACCCAAGTCCAAGAAACCTAGAGAGTCCCAAACAGGATAAACTCAAGGCAAAACACACCAAGACACATATTAATCAAATTAACAAAGATCAAACACAAAGAACAAATATTAAAAGCAGCAAGGGTAAAACAACAAATAACACACAAGGGGAAATCCCATAAGGATAACAGCTGATCTCTCAATAGAAACGCTTCAGGCCAGAAGGGAATGGCGGGACATAATTAAGGTCATGAAAGAAAATAATCTACAACCTCGATTACTCTACCCAACCAGGATCTCATTCACCTTTGAAAGAGAAATCAAAAGCTTTACAGACAAGCAAAAGCTGAGAGAATTCAGCACCACCAAACCAGCACTCCAACAAAAGCTAAAGGATCTTTCCTAGGCAGGAAACATGGATAGGATGTATAATCTCAAACCCAAAACAATAAAGCAAATGGCAACGGGATCATACTTATCAATAATTACCTTGAATATAAATGGGTTGAATGCCCCAACCAAAAGACAAAGTTTGGCTGATTGGATTCGAAAAGAAGACCCTTACATATGTTGTCTACAGGTGGTTCAACTGGAAAAAAGGGACACATACAGAATGAAAATGAAGGGCTGGAAAAAAATATTCCATGCAAATAGAGACCAAAAGAAAGCAGGAGTGGCAATACTCATATCAGATAAATTAGACTTTAAAATAAAGGCTGTGAAAAGAGATAAAGATGGACATTACATAATGATCAGAGGATCAATCCAAGAAGAAGATATAACAATTATAAATATATATGCACCCAACATAGGAGAACCACAATATGTAAGGCAAATGCTAACAAGTATGAAAGGGTAAATTAACAACAACACAATAATAGTGGGAGACTCTAATAGTCCTCTCACACCAATGGATAGATCAACTAAACAGAAAATTAACAAGGAAATTCAAACTTTAAATGATAGAATAGATCAGTTAGACCTAATTGATATATATAGGACATTTCACCCCAAAACAATGAATCACATCTTTTTCTCAAGCATATACGGAACCTTCTCCAGAATAGATTACATCCTGGGCCATAAATCTAGCCTTGGTAAATTAAAAAAAAAATTGAAATCATTTGAAGCATCTTTTCTGACCACAATGCAGTAAGATTAGATATCAATTACAGGAGATAAACCTTTAAAAATTCCAATATATGGAGGCTCAACAACATGCTGCTGAATAACCAACAAATCACAGAAGAAATCAAAAAAGAAATCAAAATATGCATAGAAATGAATGAAAATGAAAACACAACAGCCTTAAATTTATGGGACACTGTAAAAGCAGTGCTAAGGGGAAGGTTCATAGCAACAGGCTTACCTCAAGAAACAAGAAAAAAAGTCAAATAAATAACATAACTTTACACCTAAAGCAAGTAGAAAAGGAAGAAATGCAGAAGCCCTGGGCAAGTAGAAGGAAAGAAATCTTAAAGATCAGGGCAGAAATAAATGCAAAAGAAACAAAAGAGACCATAGCCAAAATCAACCAAGCCAAAAGCAGGTTCTTTGAGAAGACAAATAAAATTGACAAACTGTTAGCCAGACTCATTAAGAAACAAAGGGAGAAAAACCAAATCAACAAAATTAGAAATGAAAAAGGAGAAATCACAACAGACAACACAGAAATACAAAGAATCATAAAAGACTATTATAAGCAACTATATGCAAATAAACTAGAGGGCTTGGAAGAAATGGAAAAATTCTTAGAAAAGTACAACTTTCCAAAACTAAATCAGGAAGAGACAGATAATCTTAACAGATCCATCACAAGCATGGGAATTGAAACTGTAATCAGAAGTCTTCCAACAAACAAAAGCCGAGGACCAGATGGCTTCACAGCTGAATTCTACCAAAATTTTAGAGAAGAGCTAACATGTATTCTACTCAAATTCTTCCAGAAAACTGCAGAGGAAGGTAAACTTCCAAACTCATTCTATGAGGCCACCATCACCCTAATACCAAAACCCGACAAAGATGCCACAAAAAAAGAAAACTACAGGCCAATATCACTGATGAACATAGATGCAAAAATTCTTAACAAAATTCTAGCAAACAGAATCCAACAACACATTAAAAAGATTGTACATCATGATCAAGTAGGCTTTATCCCAGGGATGCAAGGATTCTTCAATATCTGCAAATTAATCAATGTAATACACCACATTAACAAATTGAAAAATAAAAACCTCATGATTATCTCAATAGATGCAGAGAAAGCCTTTGAAAAAATCCAACATCAATTTATGATAAAAACCCTCCAAAAAGCAGGAATAGAAGGAACATACCTCAACATAATAAAAGCTATATGTGACAAACCCACAGCAAACACTATTCTCAATGGTGAAAAACTGAAAGTTCTCCCCCTAAAGTCAGGAACAAGACAAGGGTGCCCACTCTCACCACTACTATTCAACATAGTTTTGGAAGTCTTGGCCACAGCAGTCAGAGCAGGAAAAGAAATAAAAGGGATCCAGATTGGAAAAGAAGAAGTAAAACTTTCACTGTTTGCAGATAACATGATCCTCTACATAGAAAATGCTAAAGACTCTACCAGAAAATTACTAGAGCTAATCAGTGAATATAGCAAATTTGCAGGATATAAAATCAACACACAGAAATTCCTTGCATTCCTATACACTAGCAATGACAAAACAGAAAGAAAAATTAAGGAAAACTTCCATTCACCATAGAAACCAAAACAATAAATTACTTAGGAATATATCTACCTAAAGAAACAAAAGACCTATATATAGAAAACTATAAAACACTGAAGAAAGAAATCAAAGAGGACACAAATAGATGGAGAAATACCCCGTATTCGTGGATTGGAAGAATCAATATAGTGAAAATGAGTATACTACCCAGAGCAATCTATAGATTCAGTGCAATTCCTATCAAACTACCAGCGGTCTTTTTCAGAGAACTAGAACAAATAATTTCACAATTTGTATGAAAATACAAAAACCTCATATAGCCAAAGCAATCTTGAGAAAGAAGAATGGAACTGGAGGAATCAACCTGCCTGACTTTAGGCTATACTACAAAGCCACAGTCATCAAGACAGTATGGTACTGACACAAAGACAGAAATATAGATCAATGGAACAAATTAGAAAGCCCAGAGATAAATCCATGCACCTATGGACACCTGGTCTTTGACAAAGGAAGTAAGAATACACAATGGAGAAAAGACAATCTCTTTAATAAGTGGTGCTGGGAAAACTGGTAAACCACTTGTAAAAGAATGAAACTAGAACACTTTCTAACACCATACATACACACACACACACACACACACACACACACACACACACACACAACTCAAAATTGATTAAAGATCTAAATGTAAGACCAAAAACTTTAAAACTTCTGGAGGAAAACATAGGCAAAACACTCTCCATCATAAACCAAAGCAGGATCCTCTATGACCCACCTCCCAGAATATTGGAAATAAAAGCAAAAGTAAACAAATGGGACCTAATTAAAATTAAAAACTTCTGCACAACAAAGGAAACTAAAAACAAGGTGAAGAGGCAGCCTTAAGAATGGGAGAAAATAATAGCAAACGAAGGAAAGGACAAACAATTAATCTCAAAAATATACAAGCAACTCCTGCAGCTCAATTCCAGAAAAATAAACGATCCAACCAAAAAGTGGGCCAAAGAACTAAACAGACATTTCTCCAAAGAAGACATACAAATGGCTAACAAACACATGAAAAGATGCTCAACACCACTCATTATCAGAGAAATGCAAATCAAAACCACAGTGAGGTACCACTTCACACCAGTCAGAATGACTGCCATCCAAAAGTCTACAAGCAATAAATGCTGGAGAGGATGTGGAGAAAAGGGAACCCTCTTACACTGTTGGTGGGAATGCAAACTAGTACATCCACTGTGGAGAACAGTGTAGAGAGTCCTTAAAAAATTGGAAATAGAACTGCCATATGACCCAGCAATCCCACTGCTGGGCATATACATCGAGGAAACCAGAATTGAAACAGACACGTGTACCCCAATGTTCATCACCGCACTGTTTACAATAGCCAGGATATGGAAGCAACCTAGATGTCCATCAACAGATGAATGGATAAGAAAGCTGTGGTACATATATACAATGGAATATTACTCAGCCATAAAAATAATACATTTGAATCTGTTCTACTGAAGTGGACGAAACTGAAGCCTATTTTACAGAGTGAAGTAAGCCAGAAGTAAAAACAACAATGTGGTATACTAATGCATATATGTGGAGTTTAGAAAGACGGTAACGATAACCCTGTATGCGAGATAGTGAAAGAGACGCAGATCTACAGAACAATCTTTTAGACTCTATGGGAGAGGGCAAGGGCAGGATGATGTGGGAGAAAGGCATTGAAACAAGTAAATTATCATATGTGAAATCAATCGCTAGCCCAGGTTTGATGCATGAGACAGGGTGGCCAGGGCTGGTGCACCTGGATGACCCAAAGGGATGGAATCAGGAGGGAGGTGGGAGGGGGATTCTGGAAGGGGAACACATGTATACCCATACGGATTCATATCAATGTATGGCAAAATCAACACGATAATGTAAAGGAAAAATAAATAAATAAATTTTAAAAAAGAATATTTTTCTAAGTACAGTTCCTTTCATACTCTTCTCTCAAGGCTGAGTTTGAAATTACCTCACAATTACAAATATTATATCGCACACTTAGTCTCCTCACTTTCTCAGGAAAAAAAAAATGCAAACTCTCTAAGACAATGAGATAATTTGGAGGCACTGAAAATCTAAAATAAAGACTTAGAGAAAAAAGAACAAACAAAAGGACAACATTGCTAAATCAAATCTCTTCATTAACACAGACTGACTAATAGCTGCAGTAAGTTTTATCAAAAAACAAACAAAAAAATGCTTTTATTCATGTACTTAAACAGACAACTAAAAGATCCATCAAAATTTTAAAAATAAACAGATATATTCATGTATATATTTATACCTAAATACATGCATGCATATATACATTAGTAGATGCATCTCCCTTTAGACTAATTATAACTCTTGTCCCTTGAGCTATAGGAATTGTTTACAAGGCTCAAGTAGTACTCCAGATGCAATGTTTAAAGACATTTCTCACATGACAACCATCACATAATTTGATTTTTTAATGGATTTTAGTAAAATGAAAACTATTTCATTAGAATGTTGACACTAAGAAAGAAACAAAGAGTAGCAAAATTTTATACATGAAGAAATAATAATTAACTGGAATTACAAGAAAATATATGTAGATACTATGTTTCAAGATTTCAGGCAGGTATTCTTCTTGTAAAACTGCATGAACACTGATATGAAAATCAGAAAGAATGCTTTCTTGTGTAAATGATCTCAAGTGTTAGGTTAAATTTGAACATCTTTTCATATTATGGAGCAGAGAGTAATCAGACAGTTCAGACTTTGTAAAGACAAGTTCTGTTAGAGAAAGAGAACAAAAGTATATATATAAATAGAACTGGCTCAAATGCAGGCTGGTGACCCAAGAAAACTGGTGGTACAATACCAATTTTAGTTACAGGACAGGAAGTTCAGGAGAGACATTGAGGGCACTGTAAGGGTAAAAGAAGAGCAGTGTCCCACTGGTGAGGAATAATCATATATTTGTCTATGGCAAGACAAACTAAATCAGAATTGGAACACACATATCATGCCCCCATTTGTGGTGGGCTTCCCCCAATGTGCAGTGTGCATCTGCATTTTACATTATACATTAACCCTGTCAAGGCAGGAGAAAAATCGTCCCTTTCTTTTGAGGCAAGGATTATAATTTTAAGATTAATATTTCTTTCTCATTTTGTACAGGGTGCTAAACATGTACAAAAACATGACTTAAAACCTTGCTCTGAAGGCATACATTTGAACAAAACATCTCTGATGGGGGTTATATTTAATGTTAACCTATCAATATGACACATACTTCTTTGTCTCAACATATGTAAACTTGCATTTCTAACTCATGACCAGAGTTTTTGAGAGTCTCTCTCCCGGGTTATGATATTCAGTTTGACTTAATAAAATTTCCCCACTTTTCGTCTCACCAATTGTTGATTAGATTTTTTATGAAAAACTAACACAATGAGGAAATCAAAAATAGTACATTTCCCCTTGCTCTGCTTTCAGTTGGATTTCGGTCTGCAAACGTTCACCCACATTGGGATGGGGAATCTAAATCTGCTTTATTGAGTCCACCAATTCAACTAATGATCTCACATGAAAATGCTTTCACAGATACACCCAGAAATAATCTTTAATCTGGGCACCCCATGGTACAGTCATGCTGACACATAGAATTAACCATCATAGGACTTCCTTGGGGCTGAGTGGTAATGAATCAACTAGCCAATGCAGGAAACGCCAGTTAGATCCCCAATCCAGGAAGATCCCACATGTCATAGAGCAATTAAACCCATGCACCACAGCTAATGAAGCCCCTGTGCGCTAGAGCCTGTGATTCCAGCAAGAGAAACCATCACAATTAGAAGCCCCCACTTGCAGGAACTAGAGAAAAGCTGGCACAAAAATGAAGATCCAGCACAGCCAAAAATAAAGAAATACAACTTAAAAAAAAAAATTGTAAAGTTGTATTCATCCAGGTAAGAAAACAAAAATAAATGCTGTCCCCTAAACTGAGAACCTTAGATGAAGATTCGTTACCTGAAATTAGAAAATCTTCACCTTCAGAGGATATCAGAACGATGAAATTAAGAAGGAAAAGGAAGAATAGTTAAAAAAAATCAAAATTAAAATCCTTTGACCATTTAAAAAAGTTATGCAGATATTTATAATAAAATTTTCATTAATGTGTCAATGTTGAGTTTGCACAAAATCGTTAGAATTACCCACACTATTTGAACTCAGATGAGAATTTGGATTTTGATGAGCATTTTCAGAAATTCTCAAATTTCACATGTATTCTTGTGTACTCAAAAAAAAAGCTGAGAATATTCTTATGCAAATCTGTGCCTGTCTTCACTTTGGCTCATTCAATTGACCATGTTATCCCAAGGAACAGGCAGCTATCAAGAGTACAGTGACCATTAAACTACTGGAAGTAGCAAAAAGGATGCTTTTGCCTATGTAGTCTCCTTGCTCTATATAAACTTTTGGTCTCCTTTTTTTATCTTCTCTTATTTCATTCAGCAGTTCTAGGTCACCCTTGGTCCTGATCTTGTCTGATTACTAAGCAGATACAGTGCTCAGCGCTTGCTTTCAGATGTTGCCACTATTTCCCAGTGGGTGCATCCTGTGACCTTGACAAAGTTGCATCATACCACTGATCCTTTGATTGCTGTGCTGATTTCTATGATTGTGGCCATCTGCTATACGTATAAACAACATCAACAACAACAAAAAAAGAAAACTAGGGTAAAAAAAAAATAAAACATGACTAATGAAATCATGCTCAACGGAAGTAGCCCAAATTATGTCTCTTATTTTTTGCAACTCACAGACTGAAAATGAACTGAACGATCTAAACATCTAAGAGTTTACAAAATTTAAGGTATGATTAAAAATACCTTGAACTTTATTATATGACAACATACAACATCATTGCAATTAGCTTTAAAGTGTATAACACTGATGGCTATCTTTAAACAAGTCACAAAAACAATGCAAAATAACTGAAAATTGAAAAAATAGCATCTCCAGGAAAAATTATAATACAGCACATTCTGAGTTCCCTGCCGTATTGAATTAGAAAAATAGTTTTACATTTGACACATTTTCATATATATTGTTTCATTTAAAACTCAAAACATTGAGGGAACATTATTATTCCACATACAGACAGAGAACCTATGATTATGGTATTCCAAATAACCTCAATATCACAGATATAAAATATAAAGGTATATTATTCTGTTTTTTTGCTTGCAACCAGTGAATTTCCTAATATAAGATAATAATACACATTCCATTCCATTTCATTTATTTTTATTCTGTCAGATTTAGGGATTTTCTAGTTCATAGTTTGAGACTGAAAGAGCAAAGAATAAAACAGAATTATTTAATTGAACTATCAGTCTCATATGATGATATGGAACTAAAATGAGAACTCAGGGATTCCTTTGCAAGATAAAAGAGATGAAAGCATTTGTTTTTTCAAAATTCAGAAAATATTGATATCTTTGATATAAAGTGCCCCCTAATTTTATATATGTTAATGCTTCTTATAAATATCACTAAGATTTTAGAGGATTAAGTCCGTAGAAATGTGAGGAATATTGAGCCATTCATGTTCTTTCATTTTTGCATAGGATAAATGCAAAACACTATAGTTCTCTTTAATCACTGAAAGTGAATAAAATTAAAATAGGAAATTCATCAGAAAATCCTTAGAGTTTTTCTTTTTTTTTTTTCAATGTACTTCCATTTGACCCATAATATTTGTGCAGGAGTGATGTAGCTAAACTGTGTAATTTCTTACATCCATGGGTAGAGTTTTGCACTCACTCTTCTTTCAATGTCCATTCATTATTTTCAGGTTGTAAACTTGTTTGTGTAGTAAATTAACTAAAAACCTATTAGAAACAATAAAATAATTCAGTAGATTAGCAGATCAAAAAAAGGAACATATCAAAACAAATGCTATTCTTTATATAAAAATGTCTCTATTAAAAATGCCAAAAAAAATAGAGTTCTTAAAAGCTAGGCATAAACACCATAAAAATTCTATTGAGGGCCTTAAAAGAACAGTTAAATTTTAAAAATCACTATTTATGAAAGTTGTCAATTCTCACTCATTGTCTATAATATTTGGATTTGAAGTTAAAATAACAGAAGATTTTACAAATTGATAAAATTATTATTTGAAAAGTGATTATTGAATATTTAATCATGTAAAAATAAAACATTTGAAAAATACAAGCAAGTAGTGGAAGAGCACAACAAGTTATGAAACGTATTTCACTTAATTAATAATTAAAATTTATTAGTGTTGGAGATGACTTAAATACTTCTGCTTATAAGAAACATTAAGTGTATTTTTAAATATTAAGATTTAGCAGCACAGAGCTTAATTAAGTCAGGAACACTTGAGGTTAGTCTCAGTCATCGTTTTTTTTTTTTCTTTCAAAGTCCTCCCTCCTTCCAGTTGATTCTAATGTACACCATTCACGACTGTTACAAATAAATTCACCTGTAAAATCATCTTAGCACAGAGTTTATTTGCAAACAACTCTTAATATTTTCTCCAGCTTCCTTAAGTATTAAATCTGGGTACAATTTTGATAATCCATAATTTCTCCCAAACTCATTTATCTCATTTGCATTGGTTGTGGGAAAATATACTCAGAAGTATTTTAATACTCCATGGTAATTTCCTATTTTGCATTTTAACATATTTTATCTGCTTTCTATTGTTTCCCATTATTTTTTCTTTATTGGGATCCCCTGGGTTTATTTACTTTGTTGATTTTATAAAGAATCAGTTCTTGGATTTCTTTTGTAATTCTATATTTATCTGTTTTCTAACTTACTAATTTATGTTTTTTTAATCATTCATTATTCTGTTTCTGTGAATAGTTTTTATTTTCTGCCTTCTCAGTTAAGCTACTTAATATATTTTTCTTTTCCTTTTTACAAAACAGCTTTTATGGACATGTAGCTTAAATTCAATAAAACTCACTTGTTTTAAGTGTACAGCTATCACCACAATCTAATTTCAGAACATTTTGATCATTAACCACAAAAATTTATTCCTTATTTGTAGACAGGGAAGCCTGACATGCTGCTGTCCATGGAGTTGCAAAGAGTGAGGCAGGACTCAGTGACTGAACAATGACAACATTTGTAGTCACTCCTCATTTCCACCCCCACCAGCACACAACCACTGATCTACTTTTTGTATCATGGATTTGCCTTTTCTGTACAGTTTGTGTAAACAGAATGATATAAGAGTGGTCTTTTGTGTCTGACTTCTTTTCTTAATGTGCTGTTTCTGCGTTTCACTACTGTTGTAGCATGTGTGAGTACTCTATTCCTTTTTATTGCTGAGTAGAATACCATTTTATAGCTGTGTCATGTTTTGTTTATTCACCATTGGTGGACATCTGGATTGTTTATACTTTTTGATTATAATGAATGATGCAGGTATAAACATTCACATATGCATCTTCATATAGACATCCATTTTCATTTTTCTTAGAATAATAACTAGGGGTAATACTTTCACATTTATTTCATTTTCTTCTCCCACCTACATTAGCATCTAAGGAAGAGAACAAAACGCAAACCTGTGAAGTAAGATGGTACCTCCTCAGTTTACAGAGTTCAGGGATTTTCATAAATGAGCTATCTAAGCATACACATTCTGACTGACACACCACACTCTTTGAAGTGCCGGTGGTTTTCTTGTATCCTCATATTATCCAGCAAATATCTGGACTCCACATCACATTAATTGAGTCCCTCCTTTTGAAGAAACTTCCATTGCTAATCGCACCATGTCTCAAGTGCTTGCTTACCCTGTCACTTGAGACACAAGCCTTTCAGATAATCCATTGCTATGGACACAAACTCTACTACTCTGTATGTTTTTGGTTTTGTTTAGATTATTTTGCAAACATTTTTCTCACCCTAGCTTATGCTACCAACCATGGCATCGGATTTTATGAGCAATTTCTGCTGGGTTTACCTTTAAAATATGTTACTCACCTTTAAAAAAATGTTTTGCATTGTCCTCTGCTTGTCTGTTTACTGACTCTATATGGCTCTACTGCACTGGTCTTGTATTTGGTCTTTGACATATCATTCACCACATAATCTATTTTTCACAGTGTTGAGAGATCTTTTAAAATCACACTATATTGTCTTTTTTTAAAACCTTTCATAATACTCAAGGTAATTATATTAAAAGCAAACTCTGTGTGTGTCCACTATATGTATCCTGCCTAGATATTGTTTTCTGTGTCATCATAGTCTCCTGATTTCTTATTTTGAAAGAAAACATAATCCTATAAAAGAATGGCAAGACTAGAAAAATGAGCTCTCATATGTCATTCATCTAAAAATTACTAACGTGTGCTTCTCTCTCTTTCTCTCTGTCTCTATAAACACACACACACACACACACACACACACATATTTTTGGAAACTTTCAATTATGGATCACATGACATTTTATCCCAAAACATTTCATATATTTCTTAAAAACATAAGCATTCTCTCACATAAATCCAATATAATAGTCACATTAGAAAGTAAAATGTTGATTTAAACTTGATAAAAACTGAAATCTAATACAGCATTTATACATGCACACATTTATCAGTCATAATAATAATGTCCATTAGTGATCTCTGTGAAAAACTGGAGATATTAATCAACATGTTATTATAGTTGTTCTTACTTTATCTTTCACTGTATTTTTGTCCCAGAGAACACAAACTATTAGTCTTCTCATATTTTCATTTGTGCCTAGAAGTGAAGTAGTAGGTATTTGTACTTCTTCTCTGACTTTTTTCCAGTATTCCATTCAGTTACCCATATACTTGCTTCTAAGCCCAATACCATCCATTTGGAAATCATTAGTAAGAAGTCTCAGGATTCCTTAGTTTATTTTATCTCCACTTATTGCTTTCTGGAGATGTAACTGATGGGGAGCCAGGTAGCCTCATAGGGATCTTATATTATCTTCTATTACTTTTCCTGGCTGCATTTTTCTAAAATTACTGATGATAGCAGTTATATTTGATGCTTTCTTCAGCAGCTTCTGGTTGTTATGTTTGACTTTTACAAAGTTGCTTATTTATTTCATTGTAGATATAAAAATTTTGAGATTTTGTGATTGTACTTCTTTTTCTCCAAAAGTAGATTAATAATTTTTAAATTTAAAGATTTTATCATCTATTGTAACAGGAAATATAATTGAGATGCCTGCATATTTAAGGAGGTAGTAAATATACATACAATTGATAACAAGAAATAAAATAAGAAAAAGTCATGACTTTTTGAAACCTTATTATTTTCAGTTCAGTTCACTTCAGTCACTCAGTTGTGTCTGACACTTGGGACCCCGTGGACTGCAGCATGCCGGGCTTCTCTGTCAATCACCAACTCCCTGAGCTTGCTAAAATTCATGTCCATCAAGTCGGTGATGCCATCCAACCATCTCATTCTCTGTTGTCCCCTTTTTCTCCTGCCTTCAATCTTACCAAGCATCAAAGTTTTTCAAATGAGTCAGTTCTTTGCATCAGGTAGCCAAAGTATTGGAGTTTCAGCTTCAGCATCTATTATTTCAATTAATATAGATGACTGATTTCCTTTATAATTGACTGGTTGAATCTCCTTGCAGTTCAAGGGACTCTCAGAAGTCTTCTCCAAAACCACAGTTCAAAAGAATCAATTTCAATCGATTTCCCGGGGGGGGGAGGAGGGAGGGGGGTTCCGGAGGGGAAGCATATGTAAACCCATGGTGATATCATGACAATGTATGGCAAAAACAATAAAAAAATAAATAAATAAAAAATAAGTACAAGAACCCCCCCCCCCCCAAAAAAGAATCAATTCTTTGTCTTTCAGCCTTCTTTATGGTCCAACTCTTACATCCATATGTGACTACTGGAAAAACCATAGTTTTGACTAGAAGAACCTTTGTCAGCAAAGTCATGTCTCTGCTTTTTAATGTGCTTTCTAGGTTGGTCATAGCTTTTCTTCGAAGGAGCAAGCATTCTTTTTAAATTCATAGCTGCAGTGATCATCTGCAGTGACTTTGGAGACCAAGAAAATAAAGTCTATCACTGTTTCCATTGTCTCACCATCTATTTGCTATGAAGTGATGGAACAAAATGCCATACTCTTAGTTTTTTGAACATTGAGTTTTAAACCAGCTTTTTCACTCTCCTCTTTCATTTTCATCAAGAGGCTCTTTAGTTCCTCTTTGCTTTCTGCCATAAGAGTGGTATCATCTGTGTATCTGAGGTTATTACTATTTCTCCCAGCACTCTTGATTTCAGCTTATGCTTCATCCAGCCCAGCATTTAGCCTGAAGTACTCTGCGTATGAGTTAAATAAGCATGGGGACAATATACAACTTTGACACACTCCTTTCTCAATTTAAAACCAATCTGTTGTTCCACATCCTGTTCTGACTATTGCTCTTTGACCTGCATATGGATTTCTCAGGAGACAGGTAAGATGGTCTGGTAGTCTCCTCTCTTTAAGAATTTTCCACAGTTTGTTGTGATCGACACAATCAAAGGCTTTGGTGTAGTCAATAAAGCAGAAGTAGATGTTTTTTATGGAACTCTGTAGTTTTTTTTTTTTTTTGATAATCCCACAGATGTTGGAAATTTGGTCTCTGGTTTCTCTGCTTTTTCTAAATCCAGATTGAACATTTGAAAGTTCTCGGTTCATGTACTGCTGAAGCCTTGCTTGGAGAATTTTGAACATTACTTTGCTAGCAAGGCTGCTGCTGCTGCTGCTAAGTCACTTCAGTCATGTCCAACTCTGTGTGACCCCATAGACGGCAGCCCACCAGGCCCCCCCATCCCTGGGTTTCTCCAGACAAGCCCACTGGAGTGGGTTGCCATTTCCTTCTCCAATGCATGAAAGTGAAAAGTGAAAGTGAAGTTGCTCAGTCGTGTCTGACTCTTAGCGACCCCGTGGACTGCAGCTTACCAGGCTCCTCCGTCCGTGGGATTTTCCAGACAAGAGTACTGGAGTGGGGTGCCATTGCCTTTTCCAAGGCAGATGAATACAACTGTGTGGTAGTTTAAACATTGTTTGGCATTTACTTATTATGGTGAGCAATATCAAATATAAATTGTTGTTATGAAATTATTGATTTTTTTACTCAGAAATTTTTATTGTAAAAATACATTGCACTCTTCTTTTACAACAGTTCAACATTCAGTACACAAAAGGGGTGAAATGGGGGAAGGAAAAAGCAGTTACTTTAAACAAAGTGGGAAATTACTTTCAGCACCTACATTGGATGGTGTAATATTTCACAAATTCTGATAAGGCCACGTTTGTAGAAATTGTAGCTAATCCAAAAGTTGCTAGATGACACAATTCTATATCCAAACTCTAGACAAGTTACAAAATTTCTCGGAAAGAAAAATGAGATGAACTGCTGTTATAAGGTACTCAAAACCCATTATTCCTTATTTCATTTCACAGTACACGGGCTATCTCTTCTGTCACCTACCTCCAGGCAAAATTGCACCTAATCTATCAGAGAAATGAGTCTCTTCAATTCTTAAAATCCTTCTGAGAATTAGATAACACAGTTCCCTTATTGTCAAAAAAAAAAAGAAAAGAAAACCCTTTTAATCAGAAGTCTTTCTCTGCACCTAACTCTTTTTTTGCTGTGTATTTAGTCCATTTTCTTTCATATAACTCAAAAGACATTTTGCAATTCATAAAACTGGTATCTGACAAACATTTCCACCCCCCATCTACTTGGGCTTTCTAAAGTAATATAAATTTGGAGTAAACTTTTAAGAAAAATATGAGAGGCATGGAAGTTATAGTTTAGAAAATTGAGATAATCATAGAAAGTAGTATAGGATACAGCTAAGGGGAAATTAACCAGAGACAAGTTAAAAAATTGATTTCTTTGATAAGTAAAGAAAAGAGATTGAGAAGAAAAGTGAGAATATGAGAGGTGATAAAAAGTTGAGAACTAATGGAATAGTGTTGAGTCAAGAATATATAACTTATATTAAATATTAAAAATGAGGTAGAAAAAGAGAAGGGTGTTTTCAGATATGTTAAGTTTATCTTAGAAAAGAACATTTCAACACAGGCATATATGTACGTATGTGTGCACACATTCGTGTGTGTCAGTTATGATAATATATAATTGCTGCTGTTATGGGAGAATGGCATTGAAACATGTTAATTATCATATGTGAAATCAATTGCCAGCCCAGGTTTGATGCTCAGGGCTGATGCACCGGGATGACCCAGGGAGAGGGAATTGGGAGGGAGGAGTGAGGGAGGTTCTGGAGGGGGAACATATGTGTACCCATGGCAGATTCATGTCAATGTATGGCAAAACTAACACAATAAAGTAAAGAAAATTAAAAAAAAAATAGCACATGCCTTTTATATCATTTTAAAAATTGTTCACCACTTGGCACCAGCAAGGGTCAGGAGGCGTGGGCTCCACTGCCAGTCCCATCACCTTCCAAGAAACCATGGATGAATCATGTAACTTTGCGCTAAATTATCAGTTTAAAAAAATATGCAAGCAGCTGTGTGGCACTGGAGCAGTCATGAAGAGATACCCCATGATCAAGGTCAAAGAAACTCCAATAAGACGGTAAGTGCTGGAGAGACCACAAGGAGATATCCCACTTCTAAGGGCAAAGGAGAAGCCCCAGGAAAATGATAGGATGGCCAAATTAGCATTTAGAATCAAACCATATTCTTGACAAAGATGCTCAGAAGGCTCAAAAAAACCTTGTGCACCAGGACTCAGGGACCCCACAGAGACTAAGACATAACTGTGAGAGTCTCCTGTGGAGGTTGGGTCATCAGTGGTCTGCCCCAGGGGTGGGGGCTCTGGGTGCAACAGACCTGGGTATGGCATAACCCCTCTTGAAGGAGGTCACCATTAATCCCATCATACAGCTGCCAGAATTTACACAGGACTGGGAAACAGACTCTTGGAGGGCACAAACAGAACCTTGTGCACCAGGACCCAGGAGAAAGAAGCAGTGACCCCACAAGAGACTGACCCAGACTTGCCTGTCAGTGACCAGAAGTCTCCAGTGCAGGCGTGGGTTAGCGGTGGTCTCCTGCACGGTTGGGGGCACTGAGTGTAGCAGTGCATGCGTGGGATCTTTTGAAGGAGGTCACCATTATCTTCATTACCTCCACCACAGTTTGACCCCAGGTAAATAGCAGGGCAAGAACACAGCTCCACCCATCAACAGAAAATTGGATTAAAGTTTGACTGAGCATGGCCCCAGCCATCAGAGCAAGACCCAGTTTCTCCCTCAGTCAGTCTTTCCCATAAGCATCTTATTCTTCTCCATCAGAGAGCAGACAGAATAAAAACCATGATCACAGAAAACTAACCAATCTAATCACATGGACCATGGTCTTGTCTAACTCAATGAAACTATGAGCCACCTGTAGGGCCACTCGGTAGGGCTACCCAAGATGAATGGTTCATGGTGGAGTGTTCTGACAAAACATGGCCCACTGGAGAAGGGAATGGTAAACCACTTCAGTATTCTTGCCTTGAGAATGCCATGTAAAATAAGAAAAGACAAAAATATATGACATTGAAACATGAACACCCCACATTCGTAGCTGCGCAATATAGTATGGCAGAACAGTGGAGAAATAACTCCAGAAAGAAGGAAGAGATGCAGCCAAAGCAATAACAACACCCAGTTGTGGATGTCACTGGTGATAAAGCAAGGCCCGATCCTGTAAAGAGCAATATTGCATAGGAACCTGGAATGAAAGGTCCATTAATCAAGGCAAATTGGAAGTGTTCAAACAGGAGATGGCAAGAGTGGACACCGACATTCTAGGAATCAGTGAACAAAAGTGCATGGGAATGGTTGAATTTAACTTAGATGACCATTATATCTACTACTATGAGCAAGAACCCCTTAGAAGAATTGGAATAACCTTCATAGTCAACAAGAGCCTGAAGTGCAGTACTCGTATGCAATCTCAAAAATGACAGAATTATCTCTATTTGTTTCCAAGGCAAACCATTCAATATCACAGTAATCCAAGTCTATGCCCCGACCAGTAATGCTGAAGAAGCTGAAATTGAACGGATCTAAGAAGACATCCAAGAACTAACACCAAAAAATGTCATTTTCATTATAGGGGACTGGAATGCAAAAGTAGGAAGTCAAGAAACACTTGCAGTAACAGGCAAACTTGGCCTTGGAGTAGAGAATGAAGCAGGGCAAAGGCTAATAGAGTTTGGCCAAGAGAATGCACTGGTCATAGCAAACATCCACTTCCAACAACACAAGAGAAGACTCTACATTTGGACATCACCAGATGATTGACACCAAAATCAGATTGATTATATTCTTTGCAGCCAAAGATGGAGAAGCTCTATAGAGTCAGCAAAAACAAGAGCAGGAGCTGACTATGGCTCAGATCATGAACTCCTTATTGCCAAACTCAGTCTTAAACTGAAGAAAGCAGGGAAAACCACTAGACCATTCAGATGTGACCTAAATCAAATCCCTTACAATTATACAGTAGAAGTGATAAATAGATTGGAGGGACTAGATCTGATAGAGTGCCTGATGAACTATGGAAGGAGGTTCATGACATTGTAATGGAGACAGGAATCAAGACCATACTCAAGAAAAATAAATGAAAAGAGAGCAAAATGGCTGTCTGAAGAGGCGTTACAAATAGCTGTGAAAAGAAGAGAAGTGAAAAGCAAAGGAGGAAAGGAATGCTATACCCATTTGGATGCAGAGTTCCAAAGAATAGCAAGGAGTGATAAGAAAGCCTTCCTCAGTGATCAATGCAAGGAAATAGAGGAAAACAATGGAATGGGAAAGACTAGAGATCTTTTCAAGAAAATTAGAGACACCAAGGGAACATTTCATGCAAAGATGCGCACAATAAAGAACAGAAATATTATGGACCAAACAGAAGCAGAAGATATTATGAAGAGGTGGCAAGAATACACAGAAACACTTTACAAAAAAGACCTTCATGACCCAGGTAATCACAATGGTGTTATCACTCACTTACACCCAGACATCCTGAAATGTGAAGTCAAGCAGGCCTTAGGAAGCATCACTATGAACAAAGCTAATGGAGATAATGGAATTCCAGTTGAGCTATCTTAAATCCTAAAAGACAATGCTATGAAAATACTGTAAGCAATATGTCAGCAAATTTGGAAAATTCAGCAGTGGTCACAGGACTGGTAAAGGTCAGTTTTAATCCCAATCCCAAAGTAAAATGCCTAAAAATGCTCAAACTACTGCACAATTGCACTCATCTCACATGCTATTAAAGTAATGCTCAAAATTCTCAAAGCCAGGCTTCAACAGTGCAAGAACAGTGAACTTACAGATGTTAAAGCTGGACTTTGAAAAGGCAGAGGAACCACAGATCAAATTGTCAACATCTGCTGGATCATCGAAAAGCAAGAGAGTTCCAGAAAAGCATCTATTTCTGCTTTATTGACTATGCCAAATCCTTTGTGTGGATCAAAATAAGTTGTGGAAAACTCTGAAAGTGATAGGAATACCAGACCACATGACTTGCTTCTTGAGAAATCTGGATACAGGTCAAGACACAAAAGTTAGAACTGGGCATGGAACAACAGACTAGTTCCAAATAGGAAAAGGAGTATGTCAAGGCTGTGTATTGTCGCCTTACTTATTTAACTTATATTCATATTACATCATGAGAAACCCTGGGTTGGATGAAGCACAAGCTGGAATCAGGATATCCAGGAAATATCAGTAATCACAATGGTATCTGGTCTCATCACTTCATGGCCAAGTACATGGGGAAACAATGAAAACAGTGATAGCTTTTGTTTAGCAGATTGTTTTTAAAGTATGGTAAGGAACAGAGAAAGCTTCTAACATAAACATCAGAAGGAGGATAGTGCATGCCCCATGCTCTAGTTTTAGCAGGAGAATTTATAATTTTTTTGGATATTACAGTAAATCAAAAGAAAGTCTCAATGTTTAAAGATCCTACTAGACCAACTTCTACAATTTACCTTTTTTAGATGATAGGATTACTTAGAAGATTTTCAGGAAGGAGAAACTGTCCTCAAGCTGAATACATTGTTGTTATATCATACTTCAGTTCAGTTCAGTGACTCAGTTGTATCTGACTTTTTGTGACCCCCATGGATGGCAGCACGCCAGGCATCCTTGTCCATCATCAACTCGTGGAGCTCACTCAAACTCAAATCCATTGAGTCAGTCATTCCATCCAACTATCTCATTCTCTGTTGTCCCCCTTCTCCTCCCACCTCAATCTTTCCCAGCATCAGGTCTTTTCAAATGAATCAGTTCTTCACATCAGATGGCCAAAGTATTGGAGTTTCAGTTTCAACATCAGTCCTTCCAATGAACACCCAGGAATGATCTCCTTTAGGATGGACTGGTTGGATCTCCTTGCAGTGCAAGGGACTCTCAAGAGTCTTCTCCAACACCACAGTTCAAAAGTATCAATTCTTCAGCACTCAGCTTTCTTTATAGTCCAACTCTCACATCCATACATGACTATTGGAAAATCATAGCCTTGACTAGATGGACCTTTGTTGGCAAAGTAATGTCTCTGCTTTTTAATATGCTGTCTAGGTTGGTCATAACTTTCTTTCCAAGGAGCAAGCATCGTTTACTTTCATGGCTGCAGTCCCCATCTGCACTGATTTTGGAACCTCAAAAAACAAAGTCAGCAAGTGTTTCCACTTTTTCCCCTTCTATTTGCCATGAAATGAGGGAGCCAGATGCCATAATCTCTACTAAAGTTGAGCTTTAAGACAACTTGTTCACTCTCCTCTTTCACTTTCATAAAGAGGCCTTTTAGTTCTTCTTTGCTTTTTGCCATAAGGGTGGTGTCATATGCATATCTGAGGTTATTGCTATTTCTCCCAGCAATCTTGATTCCAGCTTGTGCTTCATCCAGCCCAGAATTTCTCATGATGTACTCTGCATATAAGGTAAATAAACAGGGTGATAATATACAGCTTAATGTACTTCTTTTCCTATTTGGAACCAGTCTGTTGTTCCATGTCCAGTCCTAGCTGTTGCCTCCTGACCTGCATCCAGATTTCTCAAGGTCAGGTGTTTTTGTATTGACATCTCTTTCAGAATTTTCCACAGTTTATTGTGATCCACACAGTCAAACACTTTGCCATGGTCAATAAAGCAGAAATAGATGTTTTTGTGGAACTCTCTTCCTTTTTTGATGATCCAGATGATTTTGACAATTTGATATCTGGTTCCTCTGCCTTTTCTAAAACAAGCTTGTACATCTGGAAATCATGGTTCACATATTGTTGAAGCCTAGCATGCAGAATTTTGAGCATTACTTTGCAAGCATGTGAGATGAGTGCCACTGTGCAGTAGTTTGAGTATTCTTTGGCATTGCCTTTTTTAGGAATTGAATGAAATAATCTTTAGTATTTAGTTTAATCTGAGTTGTTTGTTGTGTAATCATCAGTTCTGGGCTTTTATGTAACTAAGACTAAGGAATGTAGGAAAAAAGAAGAAGAAAAAGTTTGTCCTTTTTTTCCTTCTTGAGAATTCCAGACCCTTATCTTCTCTTTGAGAGCCCAAGACCCCTTTCTCATTTTAGGCACCCCAGACTTCTTATCAACCTCCCTAGGAATTGACTCTCTCAGTAGCTTGGCTGATAAAGAGTCCACCTGCAATGTAGGAGACACCAGTTTGATTCCTGGGTGGGGAAGATCCCATGGAGAAGGGATAGACTACCCACTCCAGTATTCTTGGGCTTCCCTGGTGTTTCAGATAGTAAAGAATCCTCCTGCAATGTGGGAGACCTGGGTTTGATCTGTGAGTTGGAAAGACCCCCAGAGGAGGGCAAGGTAATGCACTCCATTCTTTCCTAGAGAATCCTTGACAGAGGAGCCTAGTGGGCCACAGTCCATGGGGTCACAAACAGTCAGACATGACTGAGCAACTAAGCACAAAACAAAAGAAATCAAAAACTGTAACTGAATTAAGTCTTTATAAAAAAAGACATTTTTTAATGGAAACTCCTCTGGTTCATTGCAAAATATCACCAATATTATGCAAATTATTAAAATAAGTATAAGATTATATTTATCTTTATCAAAGCAAAATAGAAAAAAATATTTAATGAAAACTGTGTATGCTGTATATAATTAGGTATTTATCTTAGGTAATGCATTCTGATTTATTATCCATATTAAAAAGACATATACCTAAATAGATTATCTACATTGAATATGTTATATAAAATTCAGACTCTCTAAAAGCCAAAGTAGGTATTTAAATAATCTATTGATTTTTATATATAATTATTATTTAGTTATAGGCTGCATATTATATAACCAGTATTATACTAACCTCTCTGAATATAAAAATGAAGGAAATTACTTATAACTTTTGTCCTTAGAAACTCAATGGTTGCTGGAAATGTAGGCAGATAGGAAATCTACTAAGTTTCATATATTCATGAAAATTGAAGCCATATTTAAAACATTGTATATTTAAATGCTCTTTGGATGTTTTTGATGTTTAAATTGCTGCTTAATTCCAAAAAGTTCAGTGAATATGTGTTAAACGTGCTCCTTCCAAAAAAACTAAATGCGATTAAAAAAGAAATTAAAAGATTTAATCAACAATAATAGTGTCACCAATAATGAATTAATTTTTCTAAACTCTCTCTCTCTTTATGTGACGTGTGTGTGGGGGGAGGGGATGTAGATAGATCCATCCTACAAATAAGAAATAGCTTGCTTGAACGATCTTAAAAAATAAATAATTCTAGAGAAAGATTCTGGTAAAACTGAAAGAATATTCTGGGGAAGCGGGAAAAGATCTTATAATGGCAAAAAGCCATAATGTTTTTAAGTTGCCTGGTAGGGATTGTTTTTTCTTTTAATATTTATATTGTATTGGAGTATATCTGATCAATAAACAATGCTATGATAGTTTCAGGCGAATAGAGAAGGGACTCAGCCCTATACATATATATATATACATATATATAGATATGTATATCCATTCTCCTCCTAACTCCCCTCCCATCCAGGCTGCCACTTTACATTGAGCCAAGTTCCATGTGCTATACAGTGGTCAGTTGTTGGTTATCCATTTTAAATATAGCAGTGTGTTCATGTCCATCCCAACCTCTAGCTATCCTTTCTCTCCTGTCTTTTCTAGGCAATCATAAATTTGTTCTCTAAGTCTGTGAGTCTCTTTTTTTTTTTTATAAGTAAGTTCAACTTGGTGGGAATTATTGTTGATTCTGATACAAGTAGGAAAGATTGTCTTTAAGGACTTACAAGTTGTTGTAGTGTAAGAGTTCAATAAATAAACAGGCTGTCATGAGTAATTTTAAAGTAAGTGTTTGATAAGTATCTTGACTTTCTTGCAAATATGCCTTCCTTAGGACAATAAGTGTCCAAAAGATCAGATCCCATCCAGGCTGAGACATATACAGGGTGTAGGTATATGACGATGTGAAAGAGCTTTATTTCATAATGACTATATAATGATATGTGGATGAAATGTTCTTGCCTCCTAGAAGACCAAAGAATATAGCCAACTGAAAAAAGCAGGGCTGATACTTTTTAAAAAAGAGATTACAAAAATGACCCAGAGAGAGGGAATCGGGAGGGAGGAAGGAGGGGGGTTCTGGAAGGGGAACGTATGTATATTCATGGCAGATTCATGTCAATGCATGACAAAACCAACACAATAATGTAAAGAAAACTTTAGAAAAATAAATTAATTAATTAAAAAGTAATAAAAAAGAGATTAATTTTTAAAAACAGGAAAAGCAAGAAAATTTTTAAAAAAGAGGAAGGAAAAGAAAAATAAAAGAATGAAGAGAGGAAAAAAAGAAGAAAGGAAGAAGTGAAGACAGAACAAATTGTTAAGTTTGCTACAAAGCTAAAGACTTTAAAATGTTTTGGTTTCAGAACAAGAATTGTTTTCTACTGCGGAACTATAAAAGTCAGAAACTGATATCATGTCATTGTATGGCAAAACTAATAAAAAAAAAGAAAAAAAATAAAGGTCAGAAACAGAATCAGAAATATTATTTATTTGAAAATGCAGTTATAAAAATCACTGGACTGTTCAAAAGACTATGAAGATTGTAATGACAAGTTACAGCTAAAATTTACCAAAAATCCAGAAATGAAAACTTCCATATCTTATGCCAAATCATGTCTTATCCAAATGTTTAATGTGTTTTAGGAGTTAATGGTTACCGTGCAAAATGTTCTGTCAAATACAGTATGAAATTGACAAAAATTGTTTAACTTTCCTACTCTGAGCAAGTCAATGACAAAGAATATATTCAATTTAAAAAATAATTTGTTATTTTGCATAATTAATTATCTTCATTTTTCCAATATTTTATAATTTAGAAACACTAAACTGTTATTTTATCTTTAAAATCATTTTAAGGTATTTTATTTACAATAACATTTATTTGAAATTATGTAAAAAATATGTAATTATGAACAATTATCTGAACTTGAAACCCAGTTCTGGAGATGTTGCCCTCCAGTCAAACTGTATTATTCTATAAGCTCAGGTTACATTGATATGGGCAAAATGAAGTAGATCTCAAATCAACTGCATTATACAGACTTGGTTGACTTGGTTGAAATATAAAAATATTTGTTTGGGAAATTCACAGGTTAGCAAGTAAACAAGTAGATAAAGCTGTGTGGTCTAGTGTCTATTCTTTTTGGTCAAACAGGTTTTTAATCAGAATATCAAGTATATAACTCATTCTCTTTTGACACTATTCAAAACAATTTTGGAATTTCCCACATCTTAAGTCAAAATCCTGAGATTACTCATTCAAAAAATAACATCATGAGGAAAGTGCTACAGTTTGAGGTTTACTGTTTTTTTTTTAATTACCCAAGTTCTTCCTAGATTGACATGTACTATGTGTTATTTACTTTTTTATATAAAATCTAGCCATAATATCTCATGATATGATTAATAATATCTCATGATCTTACTCATAATATCTCATGATCTTACTAGGGAATTATATAAACTATAAGGATTTTAGAACCATACAGAATCAGATTTGTCTTAGAAATAAGAGCTGTTTCTTTGAATTTGGAAATGTCTTAATCTTCTAAACTTTAATGTATCTTTTTGCAATATACAATTCTAAAAGCAATTTACCTAATAACAGAACCACTGGGTGCTTCATTACACTCAAATATCACTCTTTGGCTCAAAATAAACATGTATATGGAGGAAAACTGTTTTCAGAGCTTTACACAATTACCCTTATCTTTCCACTCAATGCACTTCTGTTACCTAGAATGTTCACAAAAGATTATCTGAAGAACATATTTGACAACAAAATGCATATTCAACATGACTGATACTATTATATTGACCTGGACAGTTTTCAGTTCAAGACATAAGTAACAGAAATCTTAAACTATCTAAGATAACATTCACTTCTAAACTGATAACTCTCAAATCACAATAAGCTGTGTAACTGAATTCTTGACCATATCAAAGAATAAGAAAATCCACTGTATGCCCTCACATAGATGAAAGAAGCAGGATTATAGATATGAAGGCAATCTTTGCCATATTTTGTTGTTCTGGTTACTCTCCACTCTCAAGAAAACACACTCCACCCTCCTTGTTGTTCTTCAGCCACTAAGTTGTTTGACTCTTTGCGACCCCATGGACTGTAACCTGCCAGGCTTCTCTGTCCATGGAACTTCCCAGACACGATAACAGAAATGGGTTGCCATTTCCTTCTCCAGGGGATATTCCCAGATCAGGGACTGATCCCACATCTCCCGCATTGGTAGACAGGTTCTTTACCACTGAGCCACAAGAAAAGCACTCCCTGCCCATCATCCAATAGCACCACTAAAAGTGCCGTTACCCACTGCTTGTCTAGTATTTCCACATTAAGTGCAGTCCTTTCCTTCAGTTTTAAACATGACTTTCATAACCCACTATTGGAAAGCAAAGGTCTTCAAAATATGGCCTATGGTCCAGCTGACTGCTTTATTTTTTTTAATAAAGTTTTATTGAAACTCAGCTATACCCATTTGTTTACATGTTGACTATGATTACTTTCAATGCTACAATGACAGATGTGAGTGGGATGGAATAGTTCTGACAGAGATTTTATAGCCCCCAAACCTAAAATATTTAGTATTTAGCCTTGTACAAAAACATTTACCAATGCCTACTTTAAAGAATAAAGTATGTTGCTACTCAATAGGCAGTGGTAGAGAAGAGGTAAAATAACCGTTTACCATGTGCATGCATGCTAAGTTGCTTCAGTTGTGTCCAACTCTTTGTGACACTATGGACAGTAGCCTGCCAGGATCCTCTGTCCATGGGATTCTCCATATATGGGATTCTCCAGTATTCTCAAGAATACTGAAGTGGGTTGCCATGCTCTTCTCCAGGAGACCTTCCTTACCCAAGGACTGAACTCTTGTCTCCTGTGGCTCCTGAATTACAAGGAAGTTATCTTACCACTGAGCCACCAGAGAAGCCCCCATTTTACCCTACTCCCACCAAACAATTGTATTAGATACAAATTATCAGATTTTTCTATTGAATTCTAATTTTCTAACTTTCTATCAGGATTTCAGTTCTAGTAATCACTAAAAAAATAATTCAGAGAGTATGAGTAAATAAGATAAATTGGACATAAAATTCAGTCATTACAGTAGTCAAATAACACAAAAAAATAGGGAAAGAAGAAAAAAAACTAATAGAAACCAATAGATGTTCAGTCATAGGCTTTCAATAAAAGAATTTTAAAGCCTGAAAAAAAAAGAAAAAGAAACACAGAATGGGATATTTGATTTGTCACTGATAGGAATTTTAACAATCATTTGCTTTGACAATAACAGGAGTCTACGGCCATACCACCCTGAACGCGCCCGATCTCGTCTGATCTCGGAAGCTAAGCAGGGTCGGGCCTGGTTATTACTTGGATGGGAGACAATAACAGGAACCCCTGAATTTGATTTTGAGTTTGTTCTTTGAGAGAATGTTCATTTATTCTGCCTGCATTCTAGATGAGCCTTCCTTGCTTATTAGACAACTTGGGTCTGAGAGTTACTTTTCAGTATCAATTTTATTGAGTCAGGAGGTGCTCAGATAGCTGGTGAAACATTATTTCTGTATATATCTTAGGATTTTCTAAAAGAGATTAGCATTTAAATGGGTAGACTGAGTAGAAAAGATTACCCTCATCAACGTGGATGGCATCATCTAATCCATTTTATGTCTGAATACAACAAAAAGGCAGAGGAAGAGTAAATTTGCACTGTTTCAACATTCATCTTCTGATATCTGATATCAGCTTTACTTGTTCTTGGGCCCTCAGACTCTGACCAGTACTTGCAATATTAGCCTCCACTCCCAAACACCAACATCTTTGGACTTGAACTGGAACTTGACTCACCAATAGTTCCCCTAGTTCTCCAGGTTTTGAGCTAGGATTGAATTATAGCACTATTTAATTAAACTATTGTGTAAGGGCAGACAAAGGGCTTGCTAGGGGTAAACTGTTAAATTCTTAATCTTCATTATCACATAAAATTATTCTTATAATGAATCTCCTTAAATAAATAAATCTTATAATACATTTTTTGTTTCTTAGAAGAAATCTAATACAATTGTTATAATTGATGAAAGTGATAGGGACTTGGTGTCATTACGGGCTATATACTTGTTGCAATGCTTGTTTAAGGGCAGTGTTTTATTTTAGAGCTCAGAAAGAAAATAAAAGATTATCTCTTTGAAAAGAAAATCTACTAAAATTTAGAATTTATGGTATTTGTTTTTTCTTAATTTTGCTGTGATACAAAATGGCCTTTAAGTATCAATGACTTTTAACATCAACAGATGTTTATATTTGATCACACTACATTTTGAACATGAGTAAGCAACATCTCTGTTTAACTCTAGGCTATGAATAAGCTTTGAATCAGTTTCACTTTTCTTCATTCATGGCCTACTTTTCTTTATTCTAGATCAAACCTTTCGGAGCAGTTTCAATTTTAGGCAATGCATTCTCAGAACAAGAAAGTTGATTGGAATGTACAATGACTTTTAAAGTTTTTGCTTCTATGTGGCATATTCATGTCCATTTGTATTCCACTGGGCAAGCAAACTCAGTGTTATTGGAGAAAGGAAGTATGCACAATGCATAGAGCACACTGAAATCCACAGGGCAGTCACTCAGAATGCTTAATATGCTTTCACAGATGAGGAATACATAGCATAAACTCTAACATAATCTGATAACTTAAGCCTCAGGTCTTGCTAACTTCAAATCACTTCTTTGCATCAGTAGTTACAATCAAAGTTCTCACCAAAATATATATCTTAAGCCTAACTTATTTTTGTGTGTATGCATTAAAATGCCTCTTTGTCTAAAATTGAAGAAATTGTCTTGAAGCCATTAAGATTAGTTTGTTAACCTTAACAAACTAAGAGGGGATGGGAGAGTAAAAAAGGATAGCTCATTACTTTGCAGGCAAAGGTGGACATAGCATGCTCTTGCCTGGGTTGAGTTTTAAGAATTCACCTTTAATTTAAATGTTTTCTGCCAAGCTATGTTCTTCCATGCATATTTTGTACTTTTGCAAGGGGCTTTTCTAACCTCTAAAGACTAGATTTTATTCCTTTTTATTTCTCTTGAAAACCAACAATTTTTTGTCTGAAATTATCTTTTATTTAATCACGTCCTAAACTACCTGTTAACAAATCAACTCACGTCGAAAAATCTGTTTTCTAGTCACCTCCCAGAAAGTCAGAGGATCGGTAGACACATTGCCTGCCTTTCAAATGATCACAGAAATCCTTTTTCCAAAATGTTTTGTAATGCTTAAGCAGGATCTCTTATCAATATTTTTATCATCAAATTCCTAAGTTGATACCACGCATTTTAATTTACTCTTTGGAAGTGTTTCCCTTCAAAGAACAATATTTGTGTATATGAAAGTAATTCCAGCTAGAACAGAAGATCAACCATGAAATCTAAGCCCCTGGGTATCAACTTAATTCTCACTTACTTGATGGCCTGGTGTAGATGTTTTACATGTAGATTCAATGTCAGTTCTGCTATCAGCAGCTAATGGACCAATACTGTAAGACAGAAGATTAGTCCTGATAAATTTTTATGTTTTAGGAAGGGGTATATACCTCTTTATTTTACCTTCCACTGACTCAAACACAGAAAGATGGAAATAACCTAAATGAAATGGAAGATGAGAAGTATGGTCTTATTTTATGCTGCAGAAAAAAACAGAATGCTTTATTTGCTACCCCTGATCCAGCTAACTGAGAAATCCATAAGTTTCCTTAACTTTAAATGAGAAAAAAAAATCTCTTGGTTCTAAATTTTGTTTTGTTCCATTCTGTACTTTTGGCAGAATTAACTCAGTAGTAAACACTAGGAAGCTAATTTAATTTCTATATTTTCAGCAATGTAGTGGAGAAAGAAAAAATTTTCCCTTAGTACAGTTAAGTCAGATAATATATATAATTTGGAAAGTGTTCATATGCTTATTTTTTCACCATTTGAAAGTTCTACATTACAAAAAAATTAATAAATCATTTTAAGGTTACACATTTCAAAACAATGATTTAATTTTACTTTCATAAATTTAGCTGTTAATCAAATGTGTGAACATTGATGATTAAAATGTAATGATTTTTCCACGAAAACTGCTGACATTTTCTCCATTATATTTGGCATTTCACAGGTAAATAAATAATACTGGATTGAAACATTAGACAATTTACAAATTATTGAAACTTCTAGTGTAGTTTTCTTTGCACTATTATTATGAGTATGTTTTACTACTGGTATATATATGAAGAATTAGAATACTTGTAATCATAAGACCTCTTATAAATGAGAGATATCTTTTAAATAAAGGACATCACAAATATTCATACAACTATTTAGGAATATTCTTATATTTCACTCTGATCTCTTTATAGTACATGTTTTTAATATGTGCATTTTGAAGAGTTATGTAAATCTGCAACTTAAATTTCTGCCTTTTACAGTTGCATTTGCTATTGAATTCTGTAAAAGTGCTTTTTCAAAAACAAAATGAAGCATAGTTGATTTACAATGTTGTGTTTAACTTCTGCTCTATAACTAAGAACTCAACTATGCATAACATTGCATTCATTTATAAGAAATATTGAAGTTGCTTAATTTATTCAAAGATATCTTTCATAGCTCATATTTTGCTATCAATAACAATCACCTGCATATCTTCTGCTATTCGTCTTTCTGTGTAGATTTATATGTGTTTTTGGAATTATATCCCTTCTGCATGAAGGACTGTTCCTTTAACATTTCATGTAGTGTGCCTGCTAGTGATGGATTATGTCACTCTTTGCATGTCTGAAAAACATCTATATTTCACCTCATGTTTTGTGTTATTATTTGATGATGCTGTGGTTGTTTTATTTCGCTTTGATTTTGAACACTTGACGACATATTTGAAAGATAGTTTTGCCTGGGATACAAGTTTGAGTTGCAGTGTTTTTTGTTCTTTTCTTTTTGCTTTATGTTGTTTTATATTGTTCTCTTTTCATTACTTTAGTCACACTATCTTATTCTGTTCATTGTTTCTGACAGAATTTTGTTGTCACTCTTTTTCTCTCTCTCTCCCCCCTTTTTTTTTCTATGAAAATGTACTGCCCACTCATCCACCCAGCACTGGTTGCTTTTGCTAATTTTTTCTTTATCACTAGTCTTGAGCAATTTGATTATTCTGTGCATTTGTGTAGTCTTCTTCACATTTGTTGTCCTAAGTTTACACTGAACTTCTTGAATGTATGAGTATATAATTTTCATTGTTTGGAAATATTTTAGATATTTTATTGAAATATTTTATATGATCATTTTCTCTCTACTTTTAAGATTTCATATACCTGTGTATGAAACTACTTCAAATTCTCCTGCAATTAATGTATTAATAATAACTAACTGATTTTTAGTAATTTATAATAACCTATGATGAAGATTATTGTTTATATTCTTTTTTTCTATGTTTTATTTTGTATAGATTCTACTGCTATGTGTACTTTTAATTCTATAGAAAAAATATTTAAGTAGCTATAAGATAAAGTATTAGTTTTTTGGATATCATTCAATCTTTTATTTTCAAATAGCAATGACTGGAGCTTGAAATAGGTAGTCACTTAAATTATAAATATCTTAGTTTCTCATATGTAATCTTTAATATTGGGATTCTGGACTTTCACTGATTTTCAAACTCCTTTGCCTAGGATACTCAGTTTCCTTGGAGGTGAAGAGAGAGACTAGACATCAAACAATCTATGCTACAATGTCCTCATCTGTCTTAAACTTTAAGAGTCTTGGAGGATGGCTTTATTTTCATATTTTAGGTTTCACTATAAGAGTTTGTTTAAATGTAATGGAATTTTCTGGATACATGATCTCTTATGTATTTTTTAATCTCAATATTGTGATTAGATATGTGAAATCAAGCAGCAATTTGTTTGTCTCAAAGAGCAGGTTAAAGTTGCTAAAATTAACCAGAAACTCCTGCATCTTATCTCTGTTGGACTTTAACCTACTTATTACAGATATTTTTCTGTTTGTGTTCGTAACACCAGGACTTATAAATTTCTTAATATGTTGATATTGATTTCAACTCTATACCACCAACAAACACAGGATTCACAACATTTCTGCATAAATCTTCTTTCATGACATTTGTTCTAAAAACATCTTTCACACCCTTTCTATATGAGTCTACACTTCTAAGAATACAAAAGTGTGAATGTATAGTCTTCATGATGTTCAGCATCTAGGAGGGGATGAGCTTGTAAACTGTGGGGCCTCTCTATTTTCCTTTTCTCTCCGACTCTCTAACCCGCCCTGTAGTGCTCCAGGGCTGGATTTAGAAAGCCGGGTGACCCCTCGGTCTCAGACAGAAGGACCCTCTGAAGTTACCTTCGGAGGATGGGAGCCTCTGGAAGATCAGCCCTGAGGAGATAGTGAGTGGACCGCCCGCCCCACAGCCTCCCTTGCCTGGAGAGAGACACTCAGAGGCAGCGGTGGTTCTGTCAAAGCAGTTCCCTTTTACTGAGCTGGAGGGCGAGCTTATATAGGCACACGGCGGGGGGGGGGGGGGGGGGGGCAAACGGCCTGGGGGTTTCAAACGGGGCTTTCCTGGAGCTTGGCCAATCACTGTAAAGGTCACGTATCCAGGTGGGGGCACACCAATGTATACTGGTCACGTCCTGGCATTGCTAAGAGGAAGTTAGCCATGGCCAATAGCATTTTTTTTGTAAATAGCCTCAGTCCTGCCCTCTTGATTTCCACCAAGAGCCATCTTGTCATGAGCACGTGTGAGGTGCCCTACAGTAAACTGTTTCTTTAATGTTATGACCGGATAGGGAAAGTTGAGAGGACCCTTCCTTGTGGGTCTCAGTTCTTGGTAAAAACCCAAAGCAGAATCTGAGGTCTTACCTGTGGTAAAAACAAACTTATTGAAGAAAGAATGGAACGAACACCTTAAGAGAGAGGTGGGCCAAACCAAGAGAGGCAAAGGCACTGGAATGATGAGGTACAGGGATTTCAAGACAGAACTTTACATATTCATCTAGCCAACCTGGACTGAAAGTTACAAGTTACAGGACTTCCTTGATGGCTCAGTGGGTAAAGAATCCATCAGTAACGTAAGAGACACAGGTGATGCGGGTTCAATTCCTTGTTCAAGAAGATCCCTTGAAGGAAGAAATGGCAATCCTCTCCAGTATTCTCGCTTAGAGAATTCCATGGACAGAGGATCTTGGCAGGCTACAGTCCAGGGGGTGGCAAAGAGTTGGACACAATTGAGCGTGTGGCACAGGCTCTATTTTCTGTGTCTTTCCCACAGTTCAGTCTATTAAAATCAGATGTATGTATGTATAGAGTGTTTATGAACCTTTAATGGGCTCCCAGCTACCTAAGGTAACTTGATGACACACCTGTGAATGAAAGGCTCAGGTGCCCAAAATAGAAAAGTCTCTGTGGCTATTTTGTGTCACATCTGTGAGCTTTCCTGGGGCCCACCAGAGTGGGTCTGGGGTGGAGTTCGGAGTTCAGCTTGAATCTTTTTTGCCAGCCCATGCTGCTTACACTAACTGATTCCTACCTACAGGAGTTACCTTAGGTAATCTGATAAGTTCTAAGAGACAACTATTTTGAATGTGGATAAAAAATGGATCATAAGCTTATTGAATAAATATTTAGGTATTCAAGAAAGAGTTCAAATATTTAGGTATTTAAGAAAAAGTTCAAAGAAGTAATACATGTGGTAAGTTTCAAAAGATATAGCAGAGTCTTCAATAAAAAGTGAATTGGCCTCTGACTGACTATTGTTTACATGCTATCATTTGAATTCTGGTAAACTGAAATTTATCTGTGGATAGATTAAGAAGACCACAGAAAAAAATTACTGAAAATTATTTATAGTAGCACAAAGTGGACTAGGCAGTAGCATTATAATCACAAACTAATGCATATTCATTGTTACCAAAAAGCCTGAACAAGTAATAATATAATACACACATTTGGTTTATATCGATATTTTTATTATGAGGGGCTTCCCTGATAGCTCAGTTAGTATAGAATCTGTCTGCAATGTGGGAGACCTGGGTTCAGTCTCTAGGTTGGGGAGATCCCCTGGAGAAGGGAAAGGCTACCCACTCTGGTATTCTAGCCTGGAGAATTCCATGAACTGTATAGTCCATGAGGTCACAAAGAGTCAGATAGCACTGAGTGATTTTGACTTTCACATTTATTATGAATTGTGAATCAATTTATTTAATTACCATCAGTTCAATTCAGTCGCTCAGTCGTGTCCGATTCTTTGACACCCTGTGGATGGCAGCATGCCAGGCATCCCTGTCCATCACCAACTCCCAGAATCTACCCAAACCCATGTCCAGTGAGCCAGTGATGCCATTCAAACATCTCATCCTCTGTCGTCCCCTTCTCCTCTTGCCCTCAATCTTTCCCAGCATCAGAGTCTTTTCCAATGAGTCAGTACTTCACATCAGGTGGCCAAAATATTGGAGTTATATCTTCAATATCAGTCCTTCCAATGAACACTCAGGACTGATCTCCTTTAGGATGGACTGGTTGGATCTCCTTGCAATCCAAGGGACTCTCAAGAGTCTTCTTCAACACCACAGATCACAAGCATCAATTCTTCAGTGCCCAGCTTTCCTTATAGTCTAACTCTCATATCTATGCAAAACTACTTGAAAAATCATAGCCTTGACTAGATGCACCTTTGTTGGCAAAATAATGTCTCTGCTTTTCAATATGTTATCTAGGTTGGTCATAACTTTCCTTCCAAGGAGTAAACATCTTTTAATTTCATGGCTGTGGTCACCATCTGCAGTGGTTTTGGAGCCCAGAAAAATAAAGTCAGCCACTGTTCCCCCTATTTCCCCATCTATATGCCATGAAGTGATGAGACCGGATGCCACGATCTTAGTTTTCTGAATGTTGAGCTTTAAGCCATCTTTTTCACTCTCCTCTTTCACTTTCATCAAGAGGCTCTTTAGTTCTTTGCTTTCTGCCACAAGGGTGATGTAATCTTCTTATCTGAGGTTATTGATATTTCTTCCAGCAATCTGGATTCCAGCTTGTGCTTCATCCAGCCCAGCATTTTTGATGATGTACTCTGCATAAAAATTTAATAATTAGGGTGACAATATAGAGCCTTGATGCACTCTTTTCCAGATCTGAAGCCAGTATGTTGCTCCATGTCCAGTTTAAACTGTTGCTTCCTAATCTGCATACCAATTTCTCAAGTTGCAGGTCAGGTGGTCTGGTATTCCCAACTCTTTAGAAATTTTGTACAGTTGTTGTGATCCACAGAGTCAAATGTTTTGGCATAGTCAACAATGTAGAAATATATGTTTTTCTGGAACTCTCTTGGTTTTTTGATAATCCAACAGATGTTGGCAATTTGATCTCTGGTTTCTCTGCTTTTTCTAAATCCAGCTTCAATATCTAGATATTCACAATTCAGGTATTGCTGAAGCCTGGCTTGGAGAATTTTGAGCATTACTTTACTAGTGTGTGAGATGAGTACAATTGTGCAGTAGTTTGAGAATTCTTTGGCATTGCCTCTCTCGAATGAAAACTGACCTCCAGTTCTGTGGCCACTGTTGAGTTTTCCATATTTGCTGGCATTTTGAGTGCAGCACTTTCACTGCATCATCTTTTAGGATTTCAAATAGTTCAACTTGAATTCAATCACCTAGACTAGTTCGTACTGATGCTTCTTAAGGCCCACTTGACTTTGCATTCCAGGATCTCTGACTCTAGGTGGGTGATCATATCATCATGATTATGTGGGTTGTGAAGAGCTTTTCTGTGTATTGTTGTCATATTTACTTAATATCTTCTGCTTTTGTTAGTTTCATGCCATTTCTTTCCTTTATTGAGACCATCTTTGCATGAAATGTTCCCTTGGTATCTCTAATTTTCTTAAAGCGATCTCTCGTCTTTCCCATTCTATTGTTTTCCTCTAATTCTTTGCATTAGTCACTGAGGGAGGCTTTCTTTTTATTTTTTTCTCATTCACTAATTTTATTTTATTTTATTTTTTATTATTGTTTTTGCCATACATTGTCATGATATCACCATGGGTTTACATATGCTTCCCCTTCGGATCCCCCCTCCCTCCTCCCTCCCCCCCGGGAAATCTCGCTGCACCAGTCCCGAGCATCAATCCTGGGCTGGCGATTGATTAGACACATGACAATTAACATGCTTCAATGCCCTTCTCCCATATCATCCCACCCTTACCCTCATCCACAAAGTCCACGAGTCTATTCTATACATCTGCGTTCCTTTTGTTGTCTCCCATGTTGGGTTCTCGTTACTGTCTTTCTAAATTCCATATATATGTGTTAATATACTGTATTGTTGTTTTTGCTTCTGGCTTACTTCACTTTGGATAATGGGCTCCAGTTTCGTCCATCTGAGTAGAATTGTTTCAAATGAATTTTTTTTTAATGCTGAGTAATATTCCATTGTGTATATGTACCACAGCTTTCTTATCCATTCATCACTTGATGGGCATCTAGGTTGTTTCCATGTCTTAGCTATTGTAAACAATGCAGCGATGAACATTGGGGTACACGTGGCTCTTTCAATTCTGGTTTCCTCGGTGTATATGCCCAGCAGTGGGATTGCCGGGTCATATGGCAGGTCTATTTGCAGCTTTTTAAGGAACCTCCACACTGTTTTCCATAGTGGCTGTACTAGTTTGCATTCCCCCCAACAGTGTAAGAGGGTTCCTCTATATTGAAAACCCTAAAGACTCTACGAGAAAATTACTAGAGCTAATCAGTGAATATAGCAAAGTTTCAGGCTATAAAATCAACACACAGAAATCCCTGGCATTCCTATACACTAACAGTGAGAAATCAGACAGAGAAATTAAGGAAACAATTCCATTCACCATCGAAACAAAAAGAATAAAATACTTAGGAGTATTTCTACCTAAAGAATCAAAAGACTTGTATATAGAAAACTATAGAACACTGATGAAAGAAATCAAGGAGGACACAAACAGATGGAGAAATGTACCGTGTTCTTGGATTGGAGGAATCAATATAGTGAAAATGAGTATACTACCTAAAGCAATCTATAGATTCAATGCAATGCCTATCAAGCTACCAGAAGTCTTCTTCAAAGAATTAGAACAAATAATTTCTCAATTTGTATGGAAATACAAAAAACCTCGTATAGCCAAAGCAATCTTGAGAAAGAAGAATGGAACTGGAGGAATCAACCTGCCTGACTTTAGGCTATACTACAAATCCACAGTCATTAAGACAGTATGGTGCTGAGGGAGGCTTTCTTATCTCTTAGATATTCTTGAAACTCTGCAGTCAAATGGGTATATGTTTTCTTTTCTCCTTTGCCTGTATCTTCCTTTATCCTCCCACATATTTGTAAAGCCTCTTCATACAAACATTTTGCCTTTTGGATTTCTTCTTCTTTGGGATGGTCTTGATCACTGTCTCCTGTACAATGTTATGAACCTCCATCCATAGTTCTTCAGGCATTCTGTCTATCAGCTCTAAATCCTTAAATCTATTTCTCACTTCCACTGTATAATCATAAGGGATTTGATTTAGGTCATACATGAATGATCTAGTGATTTCCCCTACTTTCTTCAATTTAAGTCTGCATTTGGCAATAAGGAGTTCATGATCTGAGTCATAGTCAGCTCCTGGTCTTGTTTTTGCTGATTGTATAGAGCTTCTCCACTTTTGACTCCAAAAATATAATTAATCTGATTCCAGTGTTGACTATCTAGTCATGTCCACGTGTAGAGTCTTCTCTTGTGTTGTTGGAAGAGGATGCTTGTTATGACCAGTAGATTCTCTCGGCAATATTCTATTAGCCTTTGTTCTGCTTCATTCTGTACTCCAAGGCCAAATTAGCCTATTACCAAGTGTTTCTTGACTTTCTACTTTTGCATTCCAGTCCCCCATAATGAAAAGGACATCTTTTTGGGGTCATAATTCTAGAAGGTCTTATAGGTCTTCCTAGAACCATTCAACCTCAGCTTCTTCAGCATTACTGGTCAGGGCATAGACTTGGATTTCCGTGATATTGAATGGTTTGCCTTGGAAACAAAGAGAGATCAATATGTCATTTTTGAGATTGCATTCAAGTACTTTATTCTGGACTCTTTTGTTGCCTATGATGGCTAGTCCGTCCATTTCTTCTAGAGAATTCTTGCTCAAAATTAAACAGAATCTGGCTTGGGCATTAAACAAGTGTAGCTTTTATATCTGGACGTTTAAAATATTATCATAAGCAATCCACTTATAAAATTAATATTAATGTTTTATCAGAAATTTTAAGTATATTCATTTTATATAAAGAGTTATTTGTTTCAAAATGTTTAATATTTAAATAAAATTACTCAAAACTTGCCTACAATTTTTAACATTTAATTTGATAAGCTTAATATTTTAATTAACATTTAAGCATCAATAATCACATTCAAGACATAATTTTACTGAAAGTGGTGGATGAAAAAATATGTCTACTATAAAATTGATTGACCTAATGACTTAATTTTCTTTATTATCTAGTCCTAATACGTATTTCTTGTTTTAATGTCTTTACTGCTATGAAAAACTGAGGTGTGGAGGTCATTTTCTGTGACAGGATCTGTGAACATTCATTATCAGTAGACACTGAAAAGATTAAAACTGTCATATTTAGAAGTGTACATTGACATAAAACTGTGTCTTTGGTGTTTAATTTTGTTTTGAAAAGGTATTTAGTATTATACTGTCCATCATGTTGCTATAGAAGACCTAAATATGGTAGATAATTCGAAAGCACTCAGTGTCAATGTTATGTCACCTACGAATAATTGCATATTGAAAGCAAAATGAATGACATATACTCTTCTGAAAGATATTCAATCCAGATATTCTGTTTTGATAGTAACTTTATCTGGCATGCGGATTTCTTTTTTTGTAGTTGATAAGATAACAGAAAATAATTGAGATTTATAGAATAGGCTATAAGAATTGCATCCCCAAATTCTCATCATATAATTGAACCACATGTAAATGGTTCAAAAGGTTTTTCATAACTGAAAAATAATAACATCTTGATAAATGTGGCTGTGTCTTTCTTGTGAACTTATTAATATTCTGTTAGCATTATTCATAATAAAAACTAATTTATTAGAAGAATGTGTGCAAAAGTATTGCACTGTTAATTTGCATTCAAATTTTGCCTAGTAGTTAACTGAAAGATAATGGTTGTAATTTTAATGTGCATATTCATTTTACTTCTCTTGGTCAATAAAAACATTTTGAAATAATCAGAATATCTGAAATATTTCTAAGTCCAAAGTCAAATGAGAAACTTTAAAATAATAATTCAGAGTTTCAAACTTAATTTTGACTAGGATATGCCTGAGTGTATGTTTTGTTGTATTTAGGGATCTCAGAACTTTTGGCTACATCTTTTTCTCTTTTCAATAATTCTGAAACATCCTTCTCTAGTTTTTAAAATAAAATGTTGTCCTATACTCTCTGTCTCTTATCCTTCTCAAGCTTTCAATTACATATGTTCTTGCTCATTTAGCATTATCCAATAACTCTTTTCTGGAGAAGGGCTTGACAACTCAGTCCAGTGTTCTTGCCTGGAGAATTCCCATGAACAGGGGGTCCTGGAGGACTGCAGTCTATGGGGTCAAAGAGTTGGACACGACTGAAGTGACTTAGTATGCACACACAATAACTCTTGAATGTGCGTGCATGAGTGCAAGCCTAGCCTACCAGGCTCCTCTCCATCGGATTTCCCAGGAAGAATACTGAAATGGGTGCCCACAATCTCCTTCAAGATATCTTTCCAGCCCAGAGAGCCAAGCCTCATCACCTGTGTCTCCTGCATTGCAGGTGGATTCTTTATGCACTGAACCACTTGGGAAGCCCAACTCTTATATAGTGTGCATGAGGGTTTTTTTCATTCTCGTTTCAATGTTGTGTTTTGATTTGAACAATTCTTTTGGGCATTTCAGTTCAATGATTGCTTTTCTCAGCTGTATCCATTCTTATATTACATCAAAACTTTTTAAATATTCAATAATATGTTTTTCTTTTAATTCTAACTCTTGATTTTTTAAAATTTGCATCCTCCTTTTTTTTTTTTTACTCAAATAGCAGGAACTTTCTTGAATGTTATCTACCTTGTCCACAAGTTCCTTAAATATATCAATCAGAATTAAAGTTCCTATATAATAAATCCAATTTTGGGGTCATTTTTTAAAAAAATATGATTCTGCTCATTACTTTCAGTTTTTTAGTATTTTGAGGATTTTTTTTCTTATTTTGTGTGTTTCTCATATTTTTTAAGGGAATATTAAAATACTGAGGTATAGTTAGCATGTAGAACAAGAGCACTATGACAAGAACATGCCTGATACATTCATTCAGAAGTGTCAAAAGTGTGTCTGCACAGATGTGAATAAGCTAGGAGAGAGAAAAGCCTCATAAACCAGAGAGGATTATGGGAATCAGGTCATTTAGTATTTTGCAAGCCATTTTTAGGACTCTGACTTACTATCCCAGAAATGAGGGGAGACTTTGGGGTTTGAGCTGAGTGTTGGGCACTCAGGTATAAACACAAAGCAAGTAGTTAGATATGCAAGTCAAAAATGTGGGCAAGAGGTCTGACATGAAGATTTGGCTTTAAGGCAACAGTGTTCTTAGGTAATACAAAAGTGGCTTTTGTCCTGGATTTCGAGATTTAGAAGACCCTAATTTTCCTTGTCTGACTATTAAGCTCCCCTTACTGCATGTGGATTGTGCAGTCAGTGGCATATGACATCTGGAATCCTTATAGACCATTCATTCTAAACCCCAGTTCAAGTATTTAGGATGCCACAATACTCTGTGAAAGTGTCCCAAAGACCTGTATAGGTATTTTCTTGAGCCCAATCTCCAGAGTATAACCAAGTGATGATTCTTTGCAAGAAATACTGACAGAGTTTGTACTTTCATTCAGGGGTATCCTAATATGTGTTTGTAAGGCCTTTTTTGGGCTTCCTTGATGGCTCAGATTGTAAAGAATCTGTCTGCAATGTAGGAGACTTTGGTTTGATCCCTGGGTTTGGAAGAGCCCTTGGAGAAAGCAATGGCTACCTACTCCAGTTTTCTTCCTTGGAGAATGGACAGAGGAGGCTGGAGGGCAAAATTCATGGGGTCTATGGGGTTGCAATGAGTCAGACATGACCAAGTGAGTAGCAAGGTAAGGAGCTTGTCATGGGCAAACATGCAGTGTGCTATAAACTAGGGGCCATGCTCCAAATCTCTGTTTTGTTACAATAAATCACTAAAAAATTTCTAAACTTAATTTCAGTCATCCACATTTTTGGTATATTCATAAAACTATGCCATGATAGCATATTTTATTCAGCAGTTTATACCTTTAATAAATTTATAACATTATAACAATTTAGGAAAATTTATTTCTGCCTCCATGTATGCCGTTATACCATACTGCACAGATGCCAGAGGAGAGAAATGGGTATATAAATTCTATTTAAAGCCATAGTCCAGAACACATTACAAAGTACTGAATAAAGACAGACAATAAAGCATTAAAAAGGTTGAAACCCTAAAGCTGCTTTTACATTAATAAATTTATAAGAAGAAGAACTTGTCACAGATCCTGAGAAGAAGGTACTATGAGATTGAAATAAAACTAGAAGAAGATACCCATTTTAGAAAACATATTGAAAGGAGGGAATTGTCAACTATGTCAAATGCTGCTAAAAGATCAAGAAAGGTAAATACTGCAAAGTGATCATGCATTTAAGAATATGGAGGATACTGGGGAACTAGATGAGTGTATTATTTATGGTATAACAGTAGCTAAACTTGGATCAGAAATTCAGAATTTATTTTCTATAGAGGGAAACATGAACAATAATTTAAAAAATAGGAAAAGTTTAACGAGTCTTTCTGTGTCTAAGTATGCTTAATTGTTGTTATTTAGCTGGCAATGAATGTCCAATTCTTTTGCAACCCCATGGACTGTAGCCTGCCAGACTCCTCTGTCCATGGGATTTCTCAGGAAAGAATACTGGAGTGAGTTGTCATTTCTTTATCCAGGGGACATTTCTGACTAAGGGATCAAACCTGAGTCTCTTACATCTTCTGCACTGGCAGGTGAATTCTTTACTACATAACCATCTGGGAACCTCCAGTATGTTTAATGGTAATAATTAAAATATTTTTTATCAAATATCATTACACATTCATAGAAACCAGACAGGCGGTCAGTTGCAGAAAAAAAAAATTGAGACAATTCCCCCAGTTTTTCTACTTTCCTAGACAAAGTAGAAAAAGCATGTATTGCAAAGAATGCCAGAGAACAATCACAATCCATTCCACAAATTATAAATTATTGGTGCATAGCTAAATATCATTAAAAACTTATATCTCATAAGTCATTAAATTTTGGATTGTGTGTTGTCAAAATTTACACACACACACATCAACAAATCCATAATCAAAACTTCAGCCACACCAATTCCTGGAAATGCTATCAGACATCACAGTAAAAATGTAAACTGTTATGAGGTTAAAAAATATATTCTGGAAGCTAGGATGAAGTTGGTGAGCTGTATTTCCAAGGTGACAAGTAATGTTTCTTGAGGGAAATTGCTCACTGCAAAATACTAAGTTTCCCTTTATTGGCATATTCCCAGAGAAGTGACCATTAGACACTGGTCAAGAACAAAGTCAAAGAGACATATGAATATGATTGGGAGAGAGTGTAATAAAGTGACAATTTCACATTTCAACTGAAGGAGAAAAAAGTGATCTTAGACATAAGATAGTGATCCTCAGAAGACTTATTTCATTTGAATCCAAAAATATTAATAAAAAATGTATAAGAACTATCTAGAAATATAAGGTATCTTATAATATGTGCTCTATCTGAAAGCAACATTTAGACCACTGTCTTATAATTGTTATGTATCATTTATCATATTTTCATGTATTATTTATTGGATTGGCTAAACAAAATAAGCATGATTCTTAGGAATGAGTAATCTTAATTGATGCTGTTTTAATGTTTGCTATTTATCTTTTCTTTTGTGTCTCCTCATTCCCTCATTCAACTAATATTTAATGTGTTTTTATTGTTTTTTTCCCATTCACTATCCATTTAAAATGTTTTAAATGAGTTATTTAAATTATTCATAGATTAGCTATAGATTTTTCCTTATATATAGTAGATTAATCTTAAGTCTACACCCAAAATATATATTCAACTATTTCTTAAATTCACCAACTATAAACATTGTGCATTTTGTAGAAAAATATGCATTTTCATTCTAGATTCAGTAAGTATATTTATGTCCTCAAGGAATTTCTTATTTACTCTAGTTTTAAACATTTCAAAATATATTTTTAACAAATGTATAACATAAATTTATGGTGTTTACCATGCAATGGCACAATATCGTCAAATGTGTCCTTTGAAGTTGTTGCAGATAGCAGTGAACAGTGAAGCGTGTGTACTCAGTCATGTCTGACATTTGTGACCCCATGGACTATAGCCAACAAGATTCTTCTGCCCATGGGATTTTCCAGGCAAGAATACTCTTGTAGGTTACCATTTCCTCCTCCAGGGAGTCTTCCCAACCCAGGGATTGAACCCCTGTCTCTTACATTGCAAGTGGATTATTTACCACTGAGCCATCAGGAAGGCCCCTGTTGCAGATATTTAGTTCCAAAAAAGAGAAAATAAGAGATGTACATGAGAGAAAAATAGCAATTTCAAAGTCATAAATAGGTGCCAACATTTGTAGTGGGGAATACATTCACAGAACATGTTCTAATATAGGGCAAATCCTATTATAATGGATACCATGAGAATTCCAAATGGGGTGTGTGTGTGTGTGTGTGTGTGTGAGTGAAGAATACTGTATTAGTTCTTTACAGCAAGTTGAGATCATTCTCTTGAGAAGTGTCATCAAGTAAAGTAGATGTCTTCTCTCCAAGTTTTTGTGTCCTAGCAGTTAACAAAAGTAACAAATTAAGAAAATAGAAATGAAAAATTATGCTATGCAGCAGTGAAATTCTAATGGGAGGGAGTAGTGAGACAGAGGTCTGCCTCAGTGAGGAGGAGTATTCTGTCTTTACATTATTTAGGATCATTGATATATACCTGCAATAAAGGCCAGACGTATGTTCAAAGTGTCTACTGAAAAGAAACACATGATTCAAAAGTTGAGAATTATATTTTACTCAGTGGATTTGCTAAGAACTTAAGCCTGGGAATATCTCTGAGGACTACTCTGAAGAAGTAAGGAGGAGCCAGGATATACAAGTTCAAACAAACAAAAAAAGATCAGTGTCAACCATTAACAAATTACTGCTAATTACAGAAAATCAGACATCTCAAGATAATGAAAATAGCACTTTTCTATGTATGTGAAGATACAAGGAGCTGAATGCATTAACATAATTCCTCTGATATGTGCCTTAATCACTCAGGGCCAGTGTGCTGTTTTCTTATCCTGAATCCTCTGAGGGTGCCCTGTCCAGGATGGCTGTCGATACTGACAGCTTGATGTTCAGGACATCCTTTGTTTAGTGATATGGCAGGTGACATATTTCATCCACAAGTATATGACTATCTTTAAAAAGTTTTGCACACAAGACACTTCCACCCTCAGAAAGAAAGAAAGTTTGGTGGTAATCCATATCACTCAATGTAAATTACTAATCTGGGGAATTCCCTGCCTGTCCGGTGGTTAGGACTCCCAGATTTCACTGCCAAGGGCATAGGTTCAGTCCCTGGTTGGGGAATTATGATTCCATAAACCACACAACACAGCCTAATAAATACATATATATCTAATCTGGCCCCTGCAAACGCCAGACAGAGATCATAGCATTACTAGAGCATAAGGCTTCAAATGGTCTTCCTGCAGCTCAAGTGGTAAAGAATCTGCCTGCAGTGCAGGAGACCTGGGTTCGATCCTTGCATGGGGAAGATCCTCTGGAGAAGGGAATGATAACCCACTCCACTATTCTTGCTTGAAGGATACCATGAACAGAGGAGCCTAGCAAGCTATAGTCCATGGGGTGCAAAGAGTCAGAAATGACTGAGCAACTAACACTGCTACTAAGGCTTCAGATATAAACCATGTAGGTAGAGAGAATTTTTATTTCATTCTTATCAGTAAAAGAAATGGCTAGATACAGTTTGTGTTCACTTGAGCTGTTAAAAATATTTTTTATAAAATTTCCCAGGTGATTTTAATCCTGTAACCTTTGACATAACACACTCAGAAGTAATCCAGACTATTATATTATCCTTCTGATCAAAACACTATCTTTTCCATCGATGATATTGTGCTGATCCAGCAGAGTGAACAACATGTGTCTAGTATATCTTTATATTTTCAATGTCAGGAAATATAAATTTAAAAAGTATCATGTGTAGTAACCCTAAAAATATGAAATATGTAGGTATAAATCTACAATGTAATTTTACCTAGGTTACCAGAGAAGGATTAATAAATGTAAAATACTCTCTTTACTTGAATGTATGCTTTGAAATATGAAATACCCTGTGCCATGACAGAATTAGCCCTGTTTTTATATTTTGCCATCTATGAAATCAGAGTGAATCTTAAATTTGGTGATAGCCTACAATAATATTGGTCATTTTTTTTTTTACATTTTAGCACATCTGAAATCAATTATGCCTAATAATCAGTGATATCTTAGAGTTAAGGACAAAATATATTTTCTTCATATTGTCTTGCATGCTACTGTACATTTTATTTATTTCTAGAAATGAGTGAATTGATAAGCACACTTTACTTTGCTCTGCTATGGTTCTGTTCAGTTCAGTTATGGTTCAGTTCAGGTCAGTTCAGTTCAGTTGCTCGGTTGTGTCCAATTTTTTGCAACCTATGGACTGCAACATGTCCCTGAGGACTGTCATGGTTATAAACAAAATTACCTGAATTCCAGGTGATTCCATTTGAGAGTTATTACAACAAACAGGAATTGCTGTATAAGAAATTAATGAACAGTGACCTGAAAGAAATAGACTGTATATACTATGGGGAATGTTTGAGTAGTCTAGGGTGCTTAAACTTGATAATAGAAATTTGAGGGATATCCTTCAGATATCCAATACTCTGTAATGTTAAAAGGTGGAAAATGTGAAATAGAGAAAGTAAGGAGGAAGAGAATCAATATTTTCCTGAGTCATCTCCTTTAAGTTTTTTTAGCAAAAACTTTGAAGCAATGTTTTCTCAGTTTTTCAGATAAGGAAAATAGATTTATATAATACAATATGTAGGTTCTTTAATTTTCAGTCTATAACCACATAGAGTAATGTATATAAGCCAAATAGGTCAGATTTCAATTTGACATCAAGAAAGATTTTTTTCTTTTTTTTCTAAGATAATAGGTGAAATACCTGTCTAGATCTGACAAAGACTGGAGAAACTTTGTTTGGAAGTATATCTAGGATTACTGTCATAATGTCTGAGTTTTTGAAAAAAAACCTGACATTTTGAGGTTTTATGAAAAAAGTATGTATTTACTGAATACTATATGGGGTATAATAGATATCTTCTTTATAACAGCTTATTTTTAAGTACTGTATGTATCAGTCAGGGAACAACCAAGAAATTGGAAATACACTTAGGCATTTAAGCCTCAGGAATTTCATGCAGGGAATCAGTTACATAATTGATCAAGGACCTGAAAATTCAAACTGGATTTGATGAATTAACCTAAAAAATATCAATGGAAAGAAACAAAAAATTCTCAAGGCTGGAGGAAGCAATGTTATTTGAGATCAGAAAAAAAAGGCACTGGCAGAAAATGCAATTTACTACTAGATATGTGCCCAATAGAGAAACAGAAGTGGGAAGAGAGAGTTAGAGAGGGAAGGGGAGAGAGAAAGAATGAAAAATCTAAGCTTCTCCCTTCTCTCTCCTGCCCTCCATGTTTTACAATGCCCCTCTTTATTTGGCCAAATACTTTATTGAATTGGAGGGCTTGACAATTTGCCTGCAGTGATCAGCACTCCAGTGTTTCAGAGCAATCAGAGAAAGGTGAGGAACAAGCCTCAGGGGAATCAGACCCAATCCTGAGCCAGTAGATAAATGTTGTATTGCTTTGGGAAACTGACAAAGAGCAATATTGAATGAATCACTTACTATCTATGAGACTATGCAATTTTGAAATAGGAAGCTTCATTATCAGAGAAGCAAAAACTATAGTTATGCAATTTTTGTGGGAATTTCTTTGTATTTGGATGGGGGAAAAAGTGGAGAAAAGATCTTGGTAGCCTAGTTTTTCAAATGCTGTTTGCTACATAATGATTTCATTACAATGAAAAGTGGTTTTGATCTATCATCACTTTAAAATGAAATTGATTCAAGGAGGGAGTAAAAGTTACGTTTATCCAGGTTACTAAGCGAATGTTGGTTTTCTTAAAGACATTTTAAGTAATGAGTAATGAGTACGTAACTGTAGTGCTACATTGATGCTTTCTTTTCCCATTTATCATTCACCTGTCTTTCTCATTTGACTTGATGGGAGTTCACTGCCTTCTAGTGTGTAAAATGTTGCTGCAAAGTTAGAATGAGCCTGTCGTGGACAGTAGGGAAGCAAAGGAGAACAAGAATATGGAAAGGAACAATTTCTCAGAAATAATATTACAATCTTTTTTTTTTTTAATAGAGTTTTAAAATGAGGAAGAATAGAATGTTAGTTTAGGAAACTATGAATGTAAAAGCATTATAAGTCATGTTATTCATCTGTCAAAATCGCATAATGTCCCAACCTGAAGGAAAAGGAAAATGTCTTTGAGTCAAATTGTAAATGTAGCTATTAAAAAGTCACATTTGCTCCAGGTGGTAGAGCTTTAGAAGAAAACTATATAATGATAAAGAAAGGGGGACTATAGACTATTAGATTGGTTAGAAATGAAAGGATTGACACTAAATATAATTCGCTACATGAACATTGCAATGCTTCTCAAAAATATTGAGAGGCAAAGTGCTGCACATAAAAATGAGATCTCTGAAAAACCTCAGGCAATAGATCTATGCAATTACAAATTAGAAATAAGACTAGAAAAATATAACATGCCTGTGGAGTATTTTTTCAGAGTTACCACTAGTATCCGTATGAGGATTTCTCTGCTGATTTAAATTGCAAAAGGGCTAGCTAAGAAATATCATTGGTACTATATTCTTTCCACGAAAATGGAGGGGATATGTCAAACCATGGACTGGTGTTTATGCTGGGTCTACTCTAAGTCTCTTGGGTGCTGGTTGGAAGAGCTGATTGTAGACAGACTCTCTAAACATCTAAGACATACAAGTTACGGTCCTGTGCCTCATCCTAAGCCTTCTGGGCCCCAGATTGTCTTCCTGTGATCTCTTATATCCAGTTATATCTTGTATCTCTTATATCTTAGTTCAGTTTATTGCAATAATTCATAAATGGAAATGCCTAAACTTAGATAATTTTGTGTATGACCAGAACAACATGAAGTAAATTGATTGTTTTTGTCAACCTAATCATTTATAAAAATGAAGAAAATATAGGTGTATGAAAGCCTGCAGGTTTTTTAATATATTGAACAAAAGATGTATTTAATGGGATACTAACTTCAAACAAGAGGCATGTCCTGATCACTGAAAATGTGCTGCAATAATTGATCCCAATCTAACATAGTTAATACTGAGTTGGTATATGCTAATCAATCAATACACAAAGTTTTAATTAATACCTAGTGAAACCTTCAGTTATTGCATATTATTCTGGTAGCTATAGCTTAAGACACAGGTTCCTTCTGCACCAGCCACAGTGGAAACAAAAATGTACACATTTCATTTAACTTAAAAATTATGTTACTAAGGAATGAAGTACTGACTTATTTGAAATGATTTATTAGTGAGTTATTTATAGTATGAAGAGTGTTCTGAGCATAGATTTTTCAGCACATCAAAGCTGAGACTGTCTGCTACTAACGTCTGTGATTTACTCAGTAAGCAAAGATTTACCCACCCAGAAACATTATATCCATTTTTATAAACATTTTTAGACACAGGAATGCAGGTACCATTCATTATTTAGTCTTCTAATTGCTTTCAAACATTTTAAAAGACAAGTAATACGGACAAGAGCAATGTAAAATGTACTGAGATGTAATGTTAGCAGAATAAATATATGAATTTTGTGTTTATCAGTTTTTCAGTTAAGGCATGGCAGTCTACCTAATGTAACTGATATACATCTTAGAAAAAAATTGCTTTATAAGCAAATAAAAATATAATAATTAACTCATGATCAAGACCAGAAGAAACTGTTTTGAAACATTTTTAATTAGCTCATATTTCCTAATGTGGCCTGCCAAAATTTATTTTTAAACAAAATAATGAAAACAATAGAAAAGAAAGGACATGTAAAATGAGAATAAAAGCACAAGAAGAATAGATATGTGAATAGTATTTTAATGGGTATTTATTTCTAATTTCTTATAACTGATTATAAATAATGAACACATTAAAAAAAATGTCCTGAGTGAGGAAATAATGTTTAAACTGCTAGTCTTTAAAGCTATTAGTCTTCTAAAACACAAAACTTCCTTAGCCTTTAAAAATCTAAGCACATCTTGAAAGTGACCCAGTTTGACTAGCCCATAGGAATATTGTGAAAAACACAAATTAATAGAATTGAAACTTTCTCACAAGTCTCTTAAAATAGTAATCCTGGCATATTAGATATTGACTTGAGTTGTTCACAAAGATTAGAGTACAGTCCAACCTGTAAATTCTGTGTAGAGAAAATCAAGTAGAAAATTCTATAGAAGATCCTAGTTATAAAGTGAGGTCAGATGAGGAGCACCAGTGGAAAGCTGCAGAATGATTACGGTGTCAGGAAAAAGGGAGAGAAACAAAGAGCATTTGAGTTACCAAAGGGAAAAAACAAACAATTACTTAACATCTCCTTCCTTCGAAATGACAAAAGACATTTTTTTCTAAAGCCAGTTTTACCACCTCTAACAGATTATAACGGTAATAATAGTATTATCTATAGTTCAGAAAACTTGAAGAATGTCTAAACAATTTGGGGAGAATGGGATTAAAGAAGTATTGATCTCCATGTGTAATAGTACATAAATAGGAGGTTCCTGCTTAGAAACTAACAATGCCTAAGCACGGAATCCAGCATTCAAATGTCGAAGTCTCTCAGGCACAAATAAGTGGAGCAAATCAAATAACTTCCGGAGCTATGACCTGATACTCCACTGTTGTTCTCAGACTGTGGTGTGTTTCGTAACCATGATCGATCGCCCCAGCTAGCAATCTGAACTTCTGGCTGATCGGGCTGGGGTGGTAGCTGGAGAACTTGCATATCTAGTAAACTGGGGCCACTGTTACCAGTCCAGAAACTACATCTGGAGAGCCATATCTCACTCCCACAGTTCAGTTCAGCTCAGTCGCTCAGTCGTGTCTGACTTTCTGCGACCCCATGAGCTGCAGCACACCAGGCCTCTTTATCCATTACCAACTCCCAGAGCTTACTCAAACTCATGTTCACTGAGTCAGTGATGCCGTCTAAACAACTCATCCTCTATAACCCCCTTCTCCTCCTGACCTCAATCTTTCCCAGCATCAGGGACTTTTCAAATGAGTCAGCACTTCTCAACAGGTGGCCAAAGTTTTGGAGTTTCAGCTTTAACATCGATCCTCCAATGAACACCCAGGACTGATCTCCTTTAGGATGGACTGGTTGGCTCTCCTTGCAGTTCAAGGAACTCTCAAGAGTCTTCTCCAACACCACAGTTCAAAAGCATCAATTATTCTGTGCTCAGCTTTCTTTATAGTCCAACTCTCACATCCATACATGACTACTGGAAAAACCATAGCCTTAACTAGATGGACCTTTGTTGGCAAAGTGATGTCTCTATGCCATCTAGGTTGGTCGTAACTTTCCTCCAAGGAGCAAGCGTCTTTTAATTTCATGGCTGCAATCACCATCTGCAGTGATTTTGGAGTCCCCAAAAATAAAGTCTCTCATGGTTTCCACAGTTTCCCCATCTATTTCCCACGAAGTGATGGGACCAGATGTCATGATTTTAGCTTTCTGAATGCTGAGCTTTAAGCCAACTTTTTCACTCTCCTCTTTCACTTTCCTCAAGAGCCTCTTTTGTTCCTCTTCACTTTCTGCCATAAGGGTGGTGTCATCTGCATATCTGAGGTTATTGATACTTCCCCTAGCAATCTTGATTCCAGCTTGTGCTTCCTCCAGCCCAACGTTTCTCATTATACACTCTGCATATAAGTTAAAGAAGCAGGGTGACAATATACAGCCTTGATATACTCCTTTTCTTATTTCAAACCAGTCTGTTGTTCCATTTCCAGTTCTAACTGCTGCTTCCTGACCTGCATACACATTTCTCAAGAGACAGGTTAGGTGGTCTGATATTCCAATCTTTTTCAGAATTTCCCACAATTCATTGTGATCCACACAGTCAAAGGCTTTGGCATAGTCAATAAAGCAGAAATAGATGCTTTTCTGGAACTCTCTTGTTTTTTCAGTGATCCAGCGGATGTTTGCAATTTGATCTCTGGTTCCTCTGCCTTTTCTAAAACCTGCCTGAACACTGGAAGTTCACGGTTCATGTATTGCTGAAGCCTGGCTTGGAGAATTTTGAGCATTACTTTACTAGAGTGTGAGATGAGTGCAATTGTGCTGTAGTTCGAGCATTCTTTGGCATTGCCTTTCTTTGGGATTGTAATGAAAACTGGCCTTTTCCAGTCCTGTGGCCACTGCTGAGTTTTCTAAATTTGCTGTCATATTGAATGCAACACTTTCACAGCATTATCTTTTAGGATTTAAATTAGCTCAACTAGAATTCAATCACCTCCACTAGCTTTGTTTGTAGCATTCCAGGATGTCTGGCTCTAGGTGAGTGATCACACCATCTTGATTAACTGGGTCATGAAGATCTTTTTGTACAGTTCTTCTGTATATTCTTGCCAGCTCTTCTTAATATCTTCTGCTTCTGTCAGGTCCATAACATTTCTGTCCTTTATTGAGCCATCTTTCCATGAAATGTTCCCTTAGTATCTCTAATTTTCTTGAAGAGATCTCTAGTCTTTCCCATTCTATTGTTTTCCTCTCTTTCTTTGCACTTATCACTGAGGAAGGTTTTCTTGTCTCTCCTTACTATTCTTTGGAACTCTGCATTCAAATGAGTATATCTTTCCTTTTCTCTTTGCTTTTCACTTCTGTTATTTTTATGCTATTCGTAAGGCCTCCTCAGACAGCCATTTTGCTTTTCTTGCATTTCTTTTTCTTGGGGATGATCTTGATCCCTGTCTCCTATACAATGTCCTGAACCTCTGTCCATAGTTCATTAGGCACTCTGCCTATCAGACCTAGTCCCTTAAATCTATTTGTCACTTCCACTGTATTATCATAAAGGATTTGATTTAGGTCGTACCTGAATTGTTCATTGGTTTTCCCCACTTTCTTCAATTTAAGTCTGAATCTGGCAATAAGGTGTTCATGATCTGAGCCACAGTCTGCTCCCCATCTTGCTTTTGTTTACGATATAGAGCTTCTCCATTTTTGGCTGCAAAGAATATAATCAATTGGATTTCGGTGTTGGCCATCTGATGATGTCCATGTGTAGATTCTTCTCCATTGTTGTTGGAAGAGGGTGTTTGTTATGACCTGTCCGTTCTCCTGGAAAAACTCTATTCGCCTTTGCCCTGCTTCATTCTGTACTCCAAGGCCAAATTTGCCTGTTACTCCAGATATTTCTTGACTTCCTACTTTTGCATTCCAGTCCCCTATAAAGAAAAGAATATATTTTTGGTTGTTAGTTCTGAAAGGTCTTATAGGTCTTCATAGAACCGTTCAACTTCAGCTTCTTCAGTATTACTGATCGGGGCATAGACTTGGATTACCACGATATTGAATGGTCTTCCTTGGAAATAAGCAGAGATCATTCTGTCATTTTTGAGATTGCATCCAAGTACTGTATTTGGGAATCTTTGGCTGATCATGATGGCTACTCCATTTCTTCTAAGTGATTCCTGCCCACAGTAGTAGATAAAATGGTCATCTGAGTTAAATTCACCAATTCCAGTCCATTTTAGTTTGCTAATTCCTAAAATGTCGATGTTCACTCTTGCCATCTCCTGTTTGACCACTTCCAATTTGCCTTGCTCCATGGACCTAACATTCCAGGTTCCTATGCAATATTGCTCTTTACAGCATTGGGCCTTGCTTCTATTACCGGTCACATCCACAACTGGATGTTGTTTTTGCTTTGGCACCATCCCTTCATTCTTTCTTAAGTTAATTCTCCAATGATCTCCAGTATCATATCGGGCACCTACCAACCTGGGGAGGTCATCTTTCAGTGTCCTATCTTTGCCAGCAAATATGTTTGCTTCATCTGGCAAAGTTGTCAGGCTGAGTACAAGAGAGGTGTGATTGCTAGTGACTTCTGAAAGCATATTGTAAAGAACAGAGTAGATCACTTCCCAAAACTGAATTGCTCTCTGATTTGTTCTAAATATAACACTGAGAAAGTTACTTAAGTTCTCGAGCATTTTCTGAATTAATCTATAGCATGTTTGATAAATATATTTCCTACAACTAAATCTGTGGTTAGAATTGAGATCATCTCCATGAAGCTCTTAGTACAATGGCCAGAATATATTAGTTGCTTCATTATTAACAGCAGCTATATTATTAATCATGACCTTAGAATGCAATAATCTAAATATCTGAGCTACAAATCAAAAAAGTAAGCATACTACTCAGAATTGCCCATACAATGTCCTATTTCCATAGGGGTAATTCCTGTTTTCTTTTATTACTCTGCCCTCAGAAAGACACTTTCCAGTCCTCAGCAGCAAGATGGAAATGCAATTTAAAGAACTTAACTCACTGATGAACACATCGCACCTGATAAATAGAAATAAACCAGCCAATAAAGTGTCTTACTATAGAATTTCTTCTCATAATCTCCATGATAAATTCAGACATAAAGTTTTATGAAATTAAGATTACATGGAATGGAAACTTACCTCTTCCCTTTCTTATTTGCCTAAATATTTGAATATTAAAATAAAAATTGTCCTCCTGACACACCTCTATTTTTCATCTCTAAAGATTAATGATAAAAAATAAATTCCTTACATGGATAACTATTCAGCAGTCAAAATGATGCGCATCAGCTTAAGAAACCATAGCAAATACCACTCAGATCTAAACTCACTCAGAGATTTTAGGGAAAGCACTAAAACTCTGACACAATAACACTCATTTACCCCATTTTTCTCTCTGTTTATTCTAAAATATTCAATTCTTTATGTCCTTCTACAACTTTAATCACTCCTCAGTATCAACTTCTTGCCCTATCTTGAATTCCTAAACACTATTTAGAAAAAGATAGCATGAGGGACTGAAACATTGGAAACTTTGATCTGTTAACATAACTGTGCCATCAAAATTACTTAGAAATTCTATATGACCATCCATTGCCCATGCTCTGATTTAGTGCAAGAGAGGTTTCAGTATTTCTCTTATATCCTCCAACTCTTCTTAACTACCTCTATCATGATCCCTTATCTATGACAAAAGTATGATAAAGAAAACCGTTCAATATCTTGTCACTAATTTCCTTCAAGGATTACAGCCTTGTCATGGTGAAGGGGCTTACATAACTCAAAGAAGCTATGAGCCATGCCCTGAAGGGCCTCCCAAGATGGACAGATCATAGTGAAGTGTTCTGATTAAATGTAGTCCACTGGAGGAGGGAATGGCAACCCACTCCACTATTCTTTCTAGGAGAACACCATGAACAGTATGAAAAAGCAAAAGGATGTGACATCAGAAGACGACCCCCACCCCCAGTCATATTGGACCCCGAAGGTGTTCAGTAGGCTACTGGGGAAGAGAAGAAGGCAGTTAGTTACTAACAGCTGCAGAAAGAATAAAGTGTCTGGGCCAAAGCAGAAATGACACTCAGTTGTGGATGTGTCTGGTGGTGAAAATAAAGTCCAATGACGTAAAGAGCAATAATGTATAGGAGCCTGGAATGTTAGGTTCATGAACCAAGGTAAATTGAATGTAAGAGGGCAAGATTAAACATTTGCATCTTAGGAATCAGTGAACAAAAATGTACAGGAATGGGTGAATTTAATTAAGATGACCATTGTATCTACTACTGTGAACAAGAACGCCTTAAAAAATTAGAGTAGCCTTCATGATCAAACAAAGAGTCTGAGATGCAGTACTTGAGTACAGTATCACAAAAGACAGAATGTTCTCAATTCATTTCCAAAGCAAACCATTCAATATCACCAAGCCTATGTCCCAACCACTGATGCTGACGAAGCTGAAGTTGACTGATTCTATGAAGACTTAGAACACCTTCTAGAACTAATACTCAAATGATGTCCTTTTCATTTGGAATGCTTAAAGAGGAACATAAGAGATACCCAGGATAACAGGCAAGTTTTGCCTTGGATTATAAAATGAATCAGGGCTAACAGACTTTTGTCAAGAGAATATGTGAACACTCTTTTCAAACTACACAAGAGACAGATCTACAAATGGACATCAACATATGGTCAATACTGAAATGAGACCGATTATGTTTACTGAAACAAAAGATGGAGAAGCGCTATACAGTATGCAAAAATAAGACCTGGAACTGACTGGGGCTCGGATCATGAGCTCCTTATTGCAAAACTCAGGTAAAATTGAAAAAAAGTAGGGAAACCCACTATGCTATTCATACATGGCCAAAATCAAATCCCTTATGATTATACAGTGAAGGTGAGGAATAGATACAAGGTCTTAGATCTGGTAGATGGAGTACTTCAAGAACTATGCATAGAGGTTCTTAACTGCAAAGGGGGCAGTTACCATAATATCCCAAAAAATAAGAAACCCTAGAAAGCAAAATTGTTGCCTGAAGAGGCTTTAGAAATATCTGATAATAGAAGAAAAATAAAAGGCAAGAGAGAAAGGGAAAGATATACCCAACTGAATGCAGAGTTCCAGAGAATAGTGAGGGGAGAGAGTAAGGCCTCCTTAAATTACCAATGCAAATAAAAATGGGAAAACATAGAATGGGAAGGAATAGAGATGTCTTCTGGAGATAACAAGAGAACATTTCACGTAAGGATGAACACAATAAAGGCCAGAAACAATAAGGACATAGCAGAAGAGACTAAGAACAGGTGGTAAGAATGAACAGAAGAACTATATAAGATTGGTTTTAATGACCAGGATAACCATGATAGTTTTTTCCCTCACCCGGAGCCAGACATCCTGGAGCGCAAAGGCAAGTGGGCCTTAAGAGGCATTAGTATGAACAAAGCTAGTGGAGGTGATGGAATTTCAGTTGAGCTATTAAAAATCTTAATATATGATACTATTAAAATGATGCACTCAATATGTTAGCAAAGTTGGAAAACTCAACAATGGTCACAGGACTGGAAAAGTTCAGCTTTCAGTCCAATCCCAAAGAGGGGCAATGTCAGAAAATGTTCAGACTACCATGCAACTGTGCTCATGTCACATGCTAACAAGATTATGCTCAAAATCTTTCAAACTAGGCAGTAGCAGTAAGTAAAATGAAAACTTCCAGATGAACAAACTGGGTTTAGAAAAGTCCAAGGAAGCAGATATCAAATTGACATTTATTGGATGAGGAAGAAAGCAAGGGAGTTCCAGAAAAAGATCTACTTCTGCTTCACTGACTATTTTAAAATTTTTGATTACATGGATCACAACAAACTGTGAAAAATTCTTTAAGAGATGGGAGTACCAGACCACCTTATCTGTCTCCTGAGAAACATATAGGGAGGTCGGGAAGCAACACTTAGAACTGGACTTGGAACAATGGACTAGTTCAAAATTTGGGAAGGAGTATGACAAGGCTGTAAGTGGTCACTCTGTTTATTTAACTTGTATTCAGAATACATCATGTGAAATGCCATGCTGGATGAATCGTAAGCCAGAATCAAGATTTCAGGGAGAAATATAAACAGCCTCACAAATGCAGATGATGCCACTCTATGACAGAAAGTGGAAAAGGTACTAAAGAGCCTCTTGAAGAGAGTGAAAGAGAGTAAGAAAGATAACTTGAAACTCACCATTAAAAAAAAAAAAGAAAGAAAGAAAGATCAGAGCCAAAATTTATTGGATCAAGAAGAAAGCAAGGGAGTTCTACCTATCACCAACTAAGGCTAATCCTTCTCAGAAATAAAATGATTCCAGATTTTTTCTCTTTCAAGGACATTTGTATTTATTATTTTGCATATCCTTCTTAGCTCTAAAATCCCTACTGTCTTAGTTCCCTAACAGTAAACACACTTATATCTGTCTTATTGAAAATGAATGTCCCAAACAGTAACAACAACATATGTAAAACACAGAGTGACTCACGATTTCAGCAACTTTCCCAGCAAATCACTTCCGTCCTCGCTTTGCCCTCTCACTCACGCCTCAATCCATTTCACTGAGGCTTCTACCTCTTTCACTAGCCTATTCTTCTTCAACCACCGTCATCAACAGCATAGGTATTTTTGAGACTATATTGTGAATCTTTCGGTTCTGAACAGGTTTAACTATGTTGAATATTTTGAAATATTAAACTTTACCTTGAAAAGATTTCTACCCTAAGATTTAAACATTTCAGTTTCACAATACACATAGATATATTACAATTGTAATGCCACTCAAAGAGCATATGTTAAATCAGAGGAAGTATTTACTTATTCCCTCATTTATTCTATAAATATTGAACATATATGATAGCACACTAACTAGATTATGTTTTCAGATTGCAACAATGCTTATGACAGATGCATCTGTTTCTCTTTGTTAAACAGATGTAAAATTATTAAATTGTAGCTTTGTTAAATAGTATAATAGAACCTAATACAAGGCTGTATAACTAAAGCAACTTTTGTAATCTGAAGAAAAATAAAGGGCTTCTCAGAACCCCAAACCTTTTCCAGAATTAATTCAGTAAGGAAAGAGGATGAATAGAGAGGAAGCAGGCTAGAGGAATTGAAGAACCTGAAAGCAGGCCAATGAGGTTGGTCTATCCAAGAAAGAAGACTGTCTTGAGAGGAGGTTGGAGAATTAGGTACTATTTTGTTTATTCAGGATATGACAGATCAAGTGATTTTGGCACTTTCTAGTATGAATTTTCAGTAAAACTGTATGTAGAAAATGGGAGTTCTCTTTTGATAAAGAAGATTAAAGACATTCATTGTCTCTACAGCATTGATGATTGTCTTAAAAAGATTTTTTCAAGCTGAAAAGGTTATAGCTGATGGCATTCCAGATGCCAAAGTGTCATAACCAAAGGAGTCAGGAAGAAAATCGCATTAAAGTGCTTAATGGTGGTATGATCTCATACTTTTTTAAGTTGGTGTTCTGCCAGTGAAACATGAGATGAGTTTCCATGTTCTGTACTGGAAAACATAATTAGTCCTCACACTATATTGTTCATTGTTCTGGGAGAGATTTGAACAGTGAGCATTTTAGTCAACAGAAAAAAGAAAAGAAAAAACAAATAGCTAGCCAGTATTTCAAATTACATGTTAAATACTATTTTATCATTCAAATTGGATACATTCATGCTGATCCAGAAGTTTCCATCATTGAAATCTGGATTCATATTACATTAAAAATATATATGTATATATAATATTACATAATATTATATGTGTGTGTGTGTGTGTGTGTGTGTGTATATATATACTTCCAAATGAAATCATCCAATATCACTGTAATCCTACTCTATGTCCCAACCACTAATGCTGAAGAAGCTGAACAGTTCTATGAAGACCTACAAGAACTTCTAGAACTAACATAAAAAAAAAAAAGTCCTTTTCATCACAGCAGACCAGAAAGCAAAAATAGGAAGTCAAGAGATACCTAAAGTACAAACAAGTCTGGCTTCCCTGGTGGCTCAGATGGTAAAGAATCATCCTACAGTGCAGGAGAACAGGGCTATAACCCTGGGTAGGAAAGATCTGTTGGAGAAGGAAAAGTCTACCCACTCCAGTATTCTTGCCTGGAGAATTCCATGGTCATAGGAGCCTGGTGGGCTACATACATTTCCTGTGGTTGCAAAGAGTCCGACGCAACTGAACAACTAACACTTTCACCTTCACTTGGCCTAGAAATACAAAATGAAACTGGGAAAAGGCTACCAGAGATTAGTCAAGAGAACACACTGGTCATAACAAACACCGTCTTCCAACAACACAAGAGAAGACTCTACACATGGACATAACCAGATGGTCAATACCAAAATCAGATTGATAATATTCATTGTGGCCGAAGATGGAGAAGCTCTATATAGTCAGCAAAATAAGACTGGGAGCTGACTGTGGCTCAGATCATGAATTCCTTACTGCAAAATTCAGACTTATATTGAAGAAAGTAATATTGAGGCATGACCTAAATCAAATCTCTTATGTGTATATGGTAGAAGTGACAAATAATTTCAAGGGATTAGATATGTTAGAAGGAGTGACCAAAGAACAGTGCAAATGAGGCAGAGATCAAAACCATCCCTAAGCGGGGGGAGGTGAGAAGGCAGCATGGCAAAATGATTGCCTGGGGAGGCCTTACAAATAGCTGAGAAAAGAGGAGAAGCTAAAGGCAAAGGAGAAAAGGAAAGATATATTCATCTGAATACAGAGGTCCAAAGAATAGCAAGGAGAGATAAGAAAGTGAGCAATGCAAAGAAACCCAGGAAAACAATAGAATGGGAAACACTAGAGATCTCTTCAAGAAAATTAGATACCAAGAGAATATTTCATGCAAATATGGGCACAATGAAGGACAGAAAAGACATAGACCTAACAGAAGTAGAAGATATTTAAAAAGAGCAATAATACACAGAAGAACTCTGCAAAAAATATCTTAATGACTTGGACAAAAATTAGGGTATGATCACTCACCTAGAGCCAGACATTCTGGAGTATGAAGTCAAGTGGGTCTTAGAAAGCATTACCATACCACAGCTGGTGGAAGTGATAGAAATCCAGCTGAGCTATTTCAAATCATACAAGATGCTGCTGGTAGACTGCTGCACTCAATATGTCAGCAAATTTGGAAAACTCAGCAGTGGCCACCAGACTGGAAAAGTTCAGTTTTCATTCCAATCTCAAAGAAGGGCAATGCCAAAGAACGTTCAAATTACTGTACAATTCCACTCACTGCACATGCTAGCAAGGTATTGCTCAAAAGTCTTCCAGCTAGGCTTCAATGGTAGGTGAACCAAGAAACTCCAGGTGTCTGAATTGCATTTAGAAAAGATTTGAACCAGTCTGAACCAGAGATCAAATTACAAACATCTGTTGTATCATCTGGTGGAAAAAGTAAGGGAACCAGTAAAGCATCTACTTCATTGACTACGTTAAAGCCTTTGACGGTGTGGATCATAATAAAGTGTGGAAAATTTTTCATGAGGCAAGAATACCAGACTACCTTCCCTGCCTTCTGAGAAACCAGTATGCAGGTCAAGAAACAACAAATGAACATGGAACAAAGGACTGGTTAAAAATTAGGAAAGGAGTACGTCAAGGTTGTATATTTTCACCCTGCTTGTTTAACTTATATGCAGAGTATATCATGTGAAATGCTTGACTGGATGAATCATAAGCTGAAATCCAGATTGCTGGGAGAAATATCAATAACTTCAGATATGCAGATGGCACCACTCTTTTGACAGAAAGTGTAGAGGAGCTAAAAAGTCTCTTGATGAAGATGAAAGAGGAGAGTGAAAAAGCTGGCTTAAAATTCAGTATTCAAAAAACTGTGATCATGGCATCTGGCTCCATCACTTCATGGCAAATAAATGGGAAAAAATGCAAACAGATTTTATTTTCTTCAGCTCCAAAATCACTGCTGACAATAACTGCAGCCATGAAATTAAAGACACTTGCTCCTTGGAAGAAAAACTATGACCAACACAGACAGCATATTAACAAGCCGAAACATGGTTTTGCAGACAAAAGTTCATCTAATGAAAGCTCTGGTTTTTCCAGTAGTCATGTATGAATGTGAGAACAGGACTGTAAAGAAGCCTGAGGACTGAAGAAGTGATGATCTTTAATTGCGGTGCTGGAGAAGACGCTTGAGATTCCTTTGGATTTTGAGGAAATCAAACCAGTCAATCCTAAAGGGAATCCGTCCTGAATATTCATTAGAAGGACTGATGCTGAAGCTGAAGTTCCAATACTTTGGCCACCTTATAAAAAGATCTTAATCGTTGGAAAAAAAACTCTGATTCTGCAGGAAGAGGAAATGACACCCCGCTCCAGTACTCTTGTTGGGATAATCCAATGGACAAAGTAGCCTGGCAGTCTGCAGTCCATGGGGTCGCAGAGTCAGACATATGACTAACTGACTGACCATCATGTCCTTATGTGTGTGTGTGTGTGTGTGTATCTATATCTAAACAGATATAGATAGCTATGGATAGATACAGATATTTGGCAGATGTAAGTGTGTTCTTTCATAAATAGTTGTTCATCAGAGAGCAAAAGCCTAGCAAAAGAAAGAGGAATGTACCTGCCCTTCTCTTAACTGCTTTCTTTTAAGAAAAAAGGAAATTAGAGGGGCAAAGGATTTCTTCATTGTGGAAAAAGGTTTAATTGTGGCCTGCATTTAAAGAACTAGAGATAACTGAAAATAAAATCTCTTTGAAGAAGGTTAATTGCCAGCTAATTGCTGTATTTTAGCGGATTAGTTAAATGCATTGTGGAATTAGTGAGAGTGATTTTCTCAATTTTGCAACAAGGTTGAGTTGTTCTGCAATCTTCTCAGTGAAAAGAAAACCTGTGTCCAGTGAACAGCTAATCCATGAGGTCTTTAGTTTCAAGAATTGTATTATATTATTGAGGAGAGGGAGAAGCCTTGAGAAGACAGACTGGAGGAAAACTATTCTTAAACTCACTTGAGATGATTCTACAGCTAGCTCTCAGACATGTGTAGAGATGACATTTTGAAGATTGTTAATATCAGACCAGTAGACTAGAATGACATGTGTACTTCTGTGGATAAAAAGGAAGGATAATTCATTTAATATGAAAATAAGAGACATATGGTAAATGAAGAGACACATGTTTACATATAAGGAATTCTAATTCTTTACATTTTCTTAAATCATAAAAAGTATAGCAAAATTTCCATTTACTTGGTTGTGTATCATGACCGAAGACTCTTTAATGGTCAGTAGTTCAGGAAAAATAGAGTTAAGAAAGAAATGAGAGTAAGAGAAAAGTGAATTTAATATTTATTAGTGCGATGATGTATAACTAAAATGGTAACTCTACAGTGTAAAATCCCCTCAAAGCCACCTGGAACTGAAGGCAGGAAGAAGTGGGCACATGTGTGGAATTTGTCAAATAACATTTATTTTCAGTCATCTATGATAATTCTTCCTCTCTCTCTTTATATCTGAAGAATAATGGCAAATGGATCACTTTTTTTTTTTTACAAACAGAAAGAAACATGAAGGTAAAGATTATGTCAAGAGTAAAGTTAAGTTGGATAATTTCTTACAGATAAAATTTTCCTTTTTCAAGAAAAATATTTATTTTGCAAGTGGGAATATATTTTGAATTTCATAATTGTTTCAACCAAGCATATTATTATTGTGTATTACATATACTATATTATGCATTATGTATATGTAATATTTATTATATATTGTTATGTGTTACATATGTATACATATACATATTATATCTTAATCTATATTAATTAAGATTACATAGTGGGAGTATCTTTAAGAAGTGAATGTACAATAAGAAAATTATATAATACAGTGTATCTGACCATATGGTTTACCATATAATAAAAAGAATCCATCTATTTAAAATATTTTGGAAAAATTGCATAGCAGCTTGCATTGATTTAAAAATTAAAATTACTTGAATGAGAGAGACAGTTTTTTGACTGATTAATAAAACAAAGTAAAAATACACTTCTATCTTCTCCCAAAGAATTTACAGCAACCTTAACTTCAGGACATAGCCTGAATTAGTAACAAGCTGTTCTGAAAACTGAATTCTTTTTCTATAGGACAAATTAGAGAAGATGTCTTTGGGATGATGGACCATTGCAAGATAGAATACTAGATTACATTTATCTTAAGGAACCCATTTACCAGTGCAGGAGATGTAAAAGATAGAGATTCAATCTCTGGATCAAGACGATTCCCTGGAAGAGGCAACCCACTTCAGTATTCTTTCTTGGAGAATCCCAAGAACAAAGAAGCCTGGCAGGCTGCAGTCCATGGATCACAAAATTTGCACATGACAGAAGTGACTTAGCATAGCACAACAAACATTAGGGCCCTTATTTTCATATAAAGACTTAAATACAGGAGTCCCATTTGATTTCAACAGGGAAATGAGAAATCAACCTATGTTCGAGTAAAAAACCATCATACCCCTGCTCACTTCATCTCTCCCAAACTCACACTTTCACAGCAGTTTTGGCACCTTGATCTCACTTAATGTGCTTTTCCCTGAATTCCCAAAAGGAATCCCCCAGAATATCATACTTGGCGCCAAGAGTTCTTGCCAGGATACAGAATCTTAAGGCATAGGAGAGCATTTCCAAATCAAAAACTTCTCAATTATCCAGCTTTATTTATATTTTTACATCTCTTTCCCAAAATCCACTCCCAGAAGGTTCAGAGCAATCTATTACAAACTGTAGTATGCATATAACTATATATGCATCTATATATGCATATATAACTATATATGCATAAATGCAGTATCCTTGCATTTAACCAGTATTAGGTTCTTCATCAGAGGCCTGAAAATTCATCTTTTTATTAATACACGATGACTGGGACACACACTCTAACAGTTTCCTTAAGTTGATAATTGACTACCCAAGTGGTTATTTTCTCTGTTCAACGTATCAATGTCATTCAGAAATAAACACTCACATCCAAGGTTCCTGTAATCACTATCCTCAGCCCACTCCTCAAATGTCATATGTATGTATATAATTCATTCAAAATGCATCCTTTCTATTACTATCCTGCTAGTTTAACACGGGCTTCCCTGGTGGCTCAGTAGTAAAGAATACGCCTGCAATGCAGGAGATGTGGGCTTTATTTCTGGGTCGGGAATATCCCCTGAAGAAGGAAATGACTACTCACTTCCATATTCTTGCCTAGGAAATCCTATGGACAGAGGAGGCTGGTAGGCTACAGTCCATGGGTTTACAAAAGAGAAGGTCGTGACTTAGTGACTAAACAATAGAAGTTTAACATAAGTAATATTCTCAGCAATTGCAATTCTATAGCACACCAGGATTTTTACCACTTCACCTCATCCACATGACAATGCCTGGTGATCTGAACAGCAGGTGATCGAACAGCAACTGATCTGGATGACAAGTGATCCAACCACCAACCACCATTTCAGAGCATCAGAATGTCTTAGTCTTGGATCTCACAGAGCAGACACTGAGCCAAAGATTCAAGTGCAAATTATATATTAAGGAAATTTCCCAGGAGAAATCACGAGGCTGGAGGAAACTGAATAGGGAAAGAAAGCAAGCTAAACAAGATCATAATTTCAGCTGGGTACCAAACTCAGCCTGATTCTGCAGTGAGCCCTGGAAAATAAATTTTACTTCTTACAAATTTTACTTCAGACAAAAGCTGGGCTTTGTACTCTGCTGTCCAGCAGAGGAGGTTAATCTCCTAGCACTAAGCCTCCCAGCACTTTTACTTCTCATTCTAAGAGATTAAATGGCAACCTAGCACTGCATACAAACTGCTGCCTGAGGTGTTATTTTATATAATACAGCTCCATATAAAAAATATTTCAGATTTGCATTCAGTTTCCACATTTAGCCATCAGCAGACTGACTATACATATTTATGTTTTCCCTCTTAAAATTCTATTGATATGACCATAAAGGAATGCGTGCAACCTAAAACAATGACATGAAGGTTAAGTGGAAGGTTCATCAATTAACTACATTTTTTTATAATTTTTTGGAATATAGCAAGCTGATACATATGTTATGAAGTATACAGCTGAGCTGAACTTCAAACATGTACTGAAGAAGAAAACAGAAATGTGTGATTTATTCTGCCAGGTAGAAATGTGGAAATTCTTTAAGCTTAGATTTCACAAGCAAGTTTTAAAGGAATCATTAATGAAGGACACTTCCTGAGAAATGTGATTAAAATTAGCCTCAAGCCCAGTTGGCTCCCCTGCCCTCAGGAAAATGCAAGGCTATTTGAATTTAGGTAAAAAGGTGGGGTGGGGAGAAAGGAAGGGAAATGAGAAATGAAAAGAAAAAAAGGAAAAATTGTCTGAATAGATGGAATAATTTGTCTTGGAATGGCTGGGTCTAAAAATATGGTGGAATGTGTATGTAGATGAGTTATATTCAAAGCTTCCAAATCTCTTTTCTAGAGAGTTTAAATATAATGTCAAAATCAAGAATTAGAGGTGGAATCACCACATAAATGAATTTAACTTAATGGAATTTAGTTTAAGTCATTAGAAGATAGAATGAAGGAGAAGGACAAGAAAGAAGGAAAGGGATGACAGAATTTACTATAAATCCATAAATAGTGTACAATGAACATTTGCCCATATGAAAATTCTAAGGAAGATAGAAATTGCTTCTCTTTTTCAATCAGTGTCAATTTCCTTGTGACTTTCTGAGAGTGTCTTCCTTCCATTTGTGGGTCCAGTATTTGCAGAGGATGTAGTTTTAATTAAAATAAATGGAATTCAGACACAAGACACCTACTTTGTAAAGTTTGAAGCATGGAAGCCAGTCTTTTCCAAAGCATAGGGGGACAAAAAAGCGGTTATGAAACATCTAAGAATTTTAACTATGGCCTCTCAGAATTTTGCAAGAACAATTGTGGCCATTTGAAAGTTTTATCAAGATACTTTGACATTTTCTTCAAGATAACAATACCAGTATCTAAGCATATTGCTAAAGGCACTCTGCAATGATGGAAATATTTGATTTTTGACTGTCCATTTAGATAGACACTCCACACATATGACCACTGAACACTTAAAATTTCATTACTGAAAAGCTATCTTTTAATGAAATAGATTTTAATTAATGTGAATTTAAAAATCCATAGGTAGCTAGTAGCTAGTGTGTTGAACAGGACAGTTTTAAAATATAGTAGGAACTAAACACTGATGCAATAAGAAAAGCTACCCTTGAGAAATGGAAATAGTATACAGGAAGGGAAAAGAGATTAATATTTTCCTTTAGTATCATTCAAGGATTTTCAAGTTTGAAATTCTTACATGCATTTTCTATTATAATGACATTTTACAAAGTAGACATGTATTTGCTAAGTATTTAATGTACTAGGTACTTTTCTCACATTATCTTTCCAATCACCAAATCAATATTTATATTGATTTATATTGTTACTTCTATTTAATACATAAATGAAACACAGAGTGGTTAATAACCTTAATCTTTTGTACCTAGAGTAGGTGTACCTGGCTATCAGTATGTTATTTGGCAAATGACAGTTATTCAGAAAATGACTTTATGGAAGAATGATGTATGAATACAAAGAAATTAGCATTTTAAGGATGAGAAGTGAAAGTGAAATCTTTCAATTGTGTCTCTTTGTGACCCCCATGGACTATAGCCCACCAGACTCCTCAGTCCATAGAATTTTCCAGGCAAGAGTACTGGAGTGGATTGCCATTTCCTTCTCCAGGGGATCTTCCCAACCCAGGGATCCAACCAGGTCTCCTGCATTGCAGGCAGACACTTTACCGTCTGAGCCACCAGGGAAGATAATTTTAAGGATAAACTTGCATAAACTTTCATTGCTACACATGCTTTTTAAATTAATCAATCTCCTCCTATTGTGGGAAAAAAAGCAGCTACCTCAACTCAGGGCAGGAGAATTAGCCCCTCTTACAGACCTTCTTGAATAGAAATGGAGATGGGAATACAGAAAGCAGAAGGCTGAGATGAGACCACTTTATAGATGTAAAAACCCCCAACAATGCCTTAGAGACAGGTGAGGTACAGTGGATTGTAATAGGTATAACATTTTGGACTTTATACAGACATAAATGCAGAGATTATATAATATAGAGTAGATATTACACAATGGAATAAATACTAGCTTGTAATAAAAATATTTTTATTCAATTAATTAAAGATTTGGAGCACAATGACATCTCTTTTTAGAACATGAACACGTCCTGTTTAGGCTCAATTGCATCGGAAAAAATATTGCCTGGATCTCTCAATATGTGATTTTGGATTTTCACACTGATATTGTGCTGACTCTTTAACCTTTCTTTACTGAACTATAACTTTAAATCTTATTTGTGGGACTTGGAGTTTCAGCATATTTTTCAGCTTTGCTTTGAAGACTCTCCCGTATATTAAATATAGCTGCCATAGACATTCTGTCACTGTGCTTAATAGCCTCTTTATTTTAAAAATGATTCACACTGTATTATTTGCTCATATCTCTTAACATATCTCATTTCCTTTCTTTTTCTCTCTGTTCTAGTGATTTTCAAGGCTGACAATTTAGGATAATAAGTTATCTTAGTTAAAAGGCTGTTTACTGTCGTTTTTGAATCAGTGTGATTGAGGATGTCATGGATGACTTTTTTGATATGAAGCAAATTCAATACTCGGTAAAACAGAGGTGTGTGTCGGTGCCATGCTGGAACTGTGAAGTAGCAGTGCTCAGGGTGCCTCTGTAAGATCACTGATCCCTTTGTTCTGTTTCTCAGATATTTCTAATGTTTACAGATCTACACTCAATGACAATAAACTGCTCTGGATTGAAATTATTATTCTCTCTTTTCTCTGCTTCAGAAAACGATGCTTATTCTTCAAGGTATGACTGTGTTACAATTACTTTTTATTCTACTAGTGTTATTCTAAGGAATATTAGCATCATTCATTTCAAAGATAATATTATTGGGAATAATAGTAGTTACTAAAAACAATGATTACTACATATTAACCAGCTAATGCATGTTAGAAGCTAGGCTAAGTCCTTTGATGTGTATGTGTGTACACACAAATATGCAAAGTAATGTATATGTACATATAAATACATATACATAATGAAAACCTCATACTACTGTCTTATAGACCCATCCATCACCCCTCTATAACCACTGGCAACCACTCAGCTATTCCCCATTTTTAGAATTTTGACATTTCAGAAGTGTTTTATATGTATGTATAATATACATGTACACACATATATTATTAAATATATTTAATATTTTTATGTTTTCAAAATAAAACGCTGAGATAGTTTATATTGTTGCTCTATTTCAGGTGATAAAACTCAAATTAAAAAAATAAATAAATAAATCCCCATGGCCCAGGTACATAGTGCACAGTTGTAATTAATCACTTCTATAAATAATAACATCAAATCTATTTTAGAAAACACTTTATGACTTGTAGCATGAGAAAAGTATTTATGTAAATAATAAATAGTCCAATTTTAGTTTGGTTATCCAGTCACAGAAGTACTGAGAACTACCTTGCTTCACTTTGCTTCTTCCTGAGTCTTTCGTGGCTTTACCCTTGCATGTAAGGCTGGTTGTCTAGCAGCTCATCCAAAACACTAGACTGCTGTGTAGCAACTAAGAGCATGAAAGTCTTCACCCGTGTGTGTTTGTGACAATGAAAATGTGGCCATAATGTGTTTAGACTGGAGTGAATTTTTGAATAATCTAAAAAATATCTTCTCAATTTTTTATGGAGAGGGCCTCTTATTAACAAATTAAAAAATTTGCTGATAAGAGTTTTCTTTCATATTAATTTTATTACCATTAAATATTTTCATTAAACTTTTTATTTTGAACTTGATCATATATTTACATACATTTGTAAGAAATTAGAGAGAACTATGCACACTTTACCTACTTTCCTCCAGTGGGAAATCTAGCAAAAATAAAGTTCAATATCAAAACCAATATGTTGAAAATAATACATCAAGACCATACCTGTCATTTCAAGAATGCTTCATATGCCCTTTTATAGACTCAGCCATCTCTCCAATCCTCATTTTAAGAAGCCACTAATTTGTTCTGCATTTCCATAATTTTACCACTTCAAAAGTGTTGTTTTCCTGGATCTTTGTATAAGGAATGAGTTTTAATTGAAGTGTCCCATCACTTCATGGCAAAAAAGATGGGAAGCAGTGGAAACAGTGAGATACTTTCTTTTTTGGACTCCAAAATCACTGCAGATGGTGACTATAGCCATGAATTAAAATAAGCTTTCTCCTTGGAACAAAAGTTATGACCAACCTAGGCAGCTTATTAAAAAGCAGAGATATTGCTTTGCCAACAAATGTCCGTCTAGTCAAAGTTCTATTTTTTCCAGTAGTCATGTATGGATGTGATTGTTGAACTATACAACTGAGCACCAAAGAATTGATGCTTTTGAACTGTGGTGTTGGAGAAGACTCTTGAGAGTCCCTTGGACTGCAAGGAGATCCAACCAGTCCATCCTAAAGGAAATCAGTCTTGAATACTCATTGAAAAGACTGATGCTGAGGCTGAAATTCCAAACCTTTTGCCACCTGATGCAAAGAACTGACTCATTAGAAAAGACCCTGATGCTGGGAAAGATAGAGGACAGGAGGAGAAGGGGACTACAGAGGATGAAATGGTGGAATGGCATCACCGACTCAATGAACAGGAGTTTGAGTAACTCCAGGAGCTGGTAATGGACAAAGAGGCCTGTCATGCTGCAGTCCATGGGGTCACAAAGAGTCGGACTGAACTGAGCTGATTCTCATTAAATTTTTAATCCAATTTTCTGTTGATGAGTGGATCTTTTTTCCCTTTCCTGTTGTTTGGCCTGAGACCAATCTATGGTAGGGGTAATAACAGGACTTTTGTATTCAGTGCCCTTGACTACATTGCAGGCCATTGTCAGCCCAGGCCTCTGAACTCCTAGACAGTTCAGTTCAGTTCAGTCACTCAGTCATGTCTGACTCTTTGTGACCCCATGGACTGCAGCACGCCAGGCTCCTCTGTCCATCACCAACTCCCAGAGCCTATTCAAATTCATGTCCATAGCATCAGTGACGCCATCCAACCATCTCATCCACTGTTGTCCCCTTCTCCTCCCACTTTCAATCCTTCCCAGAATCAGGGTTTTTTCCAATGAGTCAGCTCTTCCCATCAGATGGTCAAGTTTCAACTTCAGCATCAATCCTTTCAATGAATATTCAGGGATGATTTCCTTTAGGATGGACTGGTTGGATCTCCTTGCTGTCCAAGGGACTCTTAAGAGTCTTCTCCAGCAACACAGTTCAAAAGCATCAATTCTTTGGTGCTCAAGTTTCTTTATAGTCCAACTCTCACATCCATACATGACTACACATAAGAGTAGATACCCAACTTCCCCACATGGCCTCTGTTAACATACAAGGACAGAGGCTCCTCTTTACTGATGGGCAAGTGTGAGAGATCTCTCTCTCCTCTAGGAGTCTCTCCCTTTCTCTCTCATTCTCTCTACCAAATTGTTTTTCATTCTGAATTTTAGTCTGAGTTCTAGGTTCATCTATCCAACCGACTTTTTTTTTAAGATCATAAAGATAGCTTAAGTATGTCTAAATAAATCTCATGTAACTTCAAACATGATCCTCATCTTATGCTGCTTATTGAGGATAATATTATTAACATTCTTCTTGAGGCAAGATTCAAAATTTTAGTAGCTCCTAGGTTTAACTGACAGGAGAAAATGAACTCTTTACACTGACCCACTATCATTAAGAACATTTCTATGTAATTATTTCTGATATGTTGTTCATAAGAATATTTAATTAAAGATTTATTTATAAGTAATTAGAACTTTATTGGATTTTTATTGAAGGTAAACTTAGTTTGAGATTTAACTTTTTAAGTTTGTTCCATTAATGTATAGCAAGCTGATAAGGAATCTGACATTTTTAGTTTGTTTTCCCACATTTTTAATATTTCATAAGCTTTTAAAAATATTCATTGAAATTATATTTATAACCATATCTTTGTTGCAACTATTTGGCAATAAATAGAGCTTAAAGCTTTGAAAAAATTACCAAATACTTTCCCCCGTTTTCCAATTGCATGTTTAAAATTCTGATTTTAGGTATGCCAATCCAAAGTGATAATAAAGGACTATTTCATCCTCATAATCAGATGGTCGTGTGGGTGATTCTGTGTAGTCAAAAACAAGAAGACAAGTAAAATGTTGAGAGTGTCATGGCGTTTTCATATGAGCTGCTCAGCCGAGTGCTGTGCTCTGCCTCTGGCTAGTGTGAAGGAGTATGCGTCTGTGCCTCTCAGGTTTCTGACAGAGATTCTGATATTCACAAGTTGTATAACCCAGTCAAGGCAAGGCTTACTTCTCACAACTCTCATCATCCTGAAATTATCAGACATATGGTCCCCTTTAGCAACTTTCCAAGATACCTGTCAATCTAAAACATCTGCTAGGACACTTGAATGTAAGCAATTAATGATTCTTATCTACTCATAGTCATTCATTTTATCTGCTCCTTTTCGTAAATTCCTTAACCTGGGGCTATTGTTCTAAAAATTAAATATAGATGTTTTCTGAAAGATCCCTAAGATATTAAGATCATTCAGCTTAAATGAATCCTAAATTCACTGACACTTGCAAGTTTTATAGCTATATGCCTCAATCGGCCTTAAAATCTTATACAATAAGTTCCTTGCATACATACAAGTTCCATTCTGAGAGCCCATTTATTAATCCAATTTGTTCGTAAGTCCAACAAAATTAGCCTGGCTACTCAACTAACACATTTGACTATTTAGTACTATACTATAATAGGTTTATAATACATAAATACATATAATACATAAATAAATAAATAAATACAAATAATACATAAAAACAAGCACAAAAATAATAAAAAAAATATGAATCTTACAGTACAGCACCTGGAGTAGTACAGTAATATAGTATAGCAGCTTGTATACAGGGGCTGGCATCAAGTGACCAGGCAAGAAGTATTACTGACTGGAGAAGGGAGAGGAGGTGGAGGATGGTAGACCTGAAGGATTGTCAGCAACAGGAATCAGAGGGCAAGCTGAAATTTCACTCATGCCTCACATTGATGGCACAGGTTCTTGTTCCTTGCTAGACTGAATTCTATCTACCCTCTTGAAAAAATGATCAAGTAATACTGTATTATTGTACTCTATACAATATCGTATTGCAAAGTACACAAAAGCACAACCTTTTGCTGAGGATGCACATATATGACCATGTATGCCAGAGACATGAATTAACTTCTGTAACTGGATATGTAAATGAACAATCAGACGTTTGAAAGTTTACAACTTGAAGGTTCATATGTAGGGAACTTTCTATATTTCAGGAAAAACACTGGTATATTCAAATAGCTGCTGTGTAGCTTTGTTAAATGATCTAATTGCAAGCAAGTAGTCCCTCCCTCACCTCTAATATTGGAATCATGAAAGGACACTCAATTTCAAAAGATATTTTATTGATCTACATTGATTTTTAAAAACAGGAATGAAGAAATGACCTAAAACATCAAGGAAGCCCTTCCCTCTCACTACCACACACACATGCACACATACACACACACACACACACAGAAGCACTAAATTCTAATATTTTTCTAGTGTCATGGTTTATAATTTATATGACCTGTTAAAAAAGATGCTTTACTTACAATTTTTTGTAAGAAAAAAAAAATATATATAATATGTTTGCTATACATATTATTCTAGATAACTCATCTAATTATATAACTCTAAAAATCAGAATAAAAAATTCTCCAGCAGCTTCAGTTCAGTTCAGTCACTTAGTTGAGTCTGACTCTTTACCACCCCATAGACTGCAACATGCCAGGCTTCCCTGTCCATCACCAATTCTCAGAGCTGCTAAAACGCATGTCCATCGAGTCAGTGATGCCATCCAACCATGTTGTTTTCTGTTGTCCCCTTCATATCCTGCCTTCAATCTTTTCCAGCATCAGGGTCTTTTCAAATAAGTTGGTTCTTCACCATCAGGTGGCCAAATTATTCGAGTTTCAGCTTCAACATCAGTCCTTCAGATATTCAGGGTTTATTGCCTTTAGGATGGACTGGTTTGATGGCCTTGCAGTTCAAGGACCTCTCAAGAGTCTTCTGCAACATCACAGTTCAAAAGCATGAATTCTTGGGCACTCAGCTTTCTATATGGTCCAACTTTCACATCCATACTTGACTACTGGAAAACCATAGCTTTGTTTAGATGGATGTTTGTTTGCAGAGTAATGTCTCCACTTTTTAATATGCTGTCTAGGTTGGTCATAGCTTTTCTTCCAAGGAGAAAGTTTCTTTTAATTTCATGGTTGCAGTAACCATCTACAATGATTTTGGAACCACCCAAAATAAAGTTTATCACTGTTTCCATTGTTTCCCCATCTATTTGTCATGAAGTGATGGGACCGGATGCCATGATTTAAGTTTTCTGAATGTTGAGTTTTAAGTCAACTTCTTCACTCTTCTCTTTCACTTTCATCAAGAGGCTCTTTAGTTTTCCTTGCAACAGTGTTATCTGCATATCTGAGGTAATTGATATTTCTCCCAGAAATCTTCATTCCATCTTGTGTTTCAATCAGTATGGCATTTCGCATGATGTACTCTGCATATAAGTTAAATAAGCAAGGTGGCAATATATAACCTTGATGTACTCCTTTCCCAATTTTGAACCAGTCTGTTTTTACATGTCCAGTTCTAACTGTTGCTTCTTGACCTGCATACAGATTTCTCAGGAGGCAAGTAAGGTGGTCTGTTAATCCCCTCTCTTTAAGAATTTTCCACAGTTTGTTGTGGTCCACACAGTCAATCACTATGATGTGTCAATAAAGCATATATATATATATATATGTATATATATATATGTGTGTGTGTGTGTGTGTGTGTGTGTATTTTTTTCTGGAACCCTCTTGCTTTTCTGATGATCCAATGGATGTTTGCAATTTGATCTCTGGTTGCACTTCTTTTAGAAAGCCAATTGGTTATCTTGAAGTTCATGGTTCACATTCTGTTCAAGCTTGGCTTCAAAACTTTGAGCATTAGTTTGCTAGTGTGTGAGATGAGTGCAGTTGTGCACAAGTCTGAACATTCTTTGGCATTGCCTTTCTTTGGGATTGGAATGAAAACTGACCTTTTCTAGTCCTGTAGCCACTGCTGAGTTTTGCAAATTTGCTGGAATATTGAGTGCAGCACTTTCACAGCATCATCTTTTAGGATTTGAAATAGCTCAACTGGAATTTCATCACCTCCACTAGCTCTATTCATAGTGATGCTCCCTAAGGCCCACTTGACTTTGCATTCCAGGATGTCTGGCTCTAGGTGAGTGACCACACCATCATGGTTATCTGGGTCATGATGATCTTTTTGTACAGTTCTTCTGTGTATTATTGCCACCTCTTCTTAATCTTCTGCTTCTGTTAGGTCCATACCATTTCTGTCCTTTATTTTTCCCATTTTTGCATGAAATGCTCCCTTGGTATCTCTAATTTTTTTTTAAAGAAATCTCTTGTCTTTCCCATTCTATTGTTTTCCTCTATTTCTTTGCGTTGATCCCTGGGGAAGGCTTTCTTAATCTCTCCTTGCCATTCTTTGGAACTCTGCATTCAAATGGGTATATCTTTCCTTTTCTCCTTTGCCTTTGGCTTGTCTTCTTTTCTCAGCTATTTGTAAGGCCTTCTCAGACAAATATTTCCCCTTTTTGCATTTCTTTTTCTTGGGGATGATCTTGAACAGTGCCTCCTATACAAGATTGTGAACCTCCACCCATAGTTCTTCTGGAACTCTGTCTATCAGATCTAAGCCTTTGAATATATTTGTCACTCTCACTGTATAATTATAAATGATCTGATTTAGGTCATACCTGCATAGTCTAGTGATTTTCCCTACTTTCTTCAATTTACATCTCTACTTGGCAATAAGGAATTCATGATCTGACCCATAGTCAGCTCTTGATCTTGTTTTTGATGACTGTGTAGAGCTTTTCCATCTTTGGCTGCAATGAATATAATCAATCTGATTTCAGTATTGAACACCTGTTGATGTACATGTGTAGAGTTTTCTCTTGTGTTGTTGGAAGAGGATCTTTGCTATGACCAGTGTGTTCTCTTGGCAAAACTCTGTTTGACTTTGACCTGCTTTATTTGGTACACTGAAGCCAAGTTTGCATGTTACTTCAGTTATTTATTGACTTCCTACTTTTGCATTCTAGTCCCCTATAATGAAAAGTACATCTTTTTTGGGTGTAGTTCTAGAAGGTCTTGTAGGTCTTCAAAGAACCATTCAACATCAGCTTCATCATTACTGACTGGAGCATAGACTTGGATTACTGTGATATTGAATGATTGTCTTGGAAACAAACAGAGATCATTCTGCCACTTTTGAGATTGCACCCAAATGCTACATTTCAGACTCTTTTGTTGACTGTGATGGCTACTCCATTTCTTCTATGGGATTCTTGCCCAGAGTAGTAGATATAATGGTCATCTGAATTCAATTCACCCATTTTGTTCCATTTTAGTTCATTGATTCCTAAAATATCAATGTTCACTCTTGCCATCTCCTATTTCCCCACTTCCAATTCGCCTTGATTCATGGACCTAATATTCCAGTTTCCTATGCAATATTGCTCTTTTCAGCATCAGACTTTACTTTCATCACCAATCACATCCACAACTGGGAGCTGTTTTTGCTTTGGCTCCATCTCTTCATCCCTTCTCAAGTGAGTTCTCCATTCTTCTCCAGTGGCATATTGGGCACCTACCGACCTGGGGAGTTCATCCTTTCATACTATTCATGGGGTTCTCAAGGCAAGAATACTGAAGTGGTTTGCCATTCTCTTCTCCAGTGGATCACGTTTTGTCAGAACTCTCCACCATGACGCGTTCATCTTGGGTGGCCCTACATAGCATGGCTCATATTTTCATTGAATTGGACAAGGCTGTGGTCCATGTGATCAGTTTGGTTAGTTTTCTGTGATTGTGCTTTTCATTCTGTCTGTCCTCTGATGTATAAGCATAAGAGGCTTATGGAAGCTTTCTGATGGGAGAGACTGACTGAGGTGGAAATTTGGACTTGCTCTGATGGTCAGGGCCATGCTTAGTAAATCTTTACTCCAATTTTTTTTGTTGATGGACAGGGCTGTGTTCCTTCCCTGTTGTTTGACTTGAGAATAAACTGTGGTGGAGATAATGAAGCTAATGGCGACCGCCTTCAAAATTTTCCATGCACGAACTGCCTCAGTCAGTGCCCCTGATCCTGCAGCAGGCCACTGTCTTCCCACGCCTCTGCCAGAGACTCCTAGACACTCACAGATCATTCTGGACCTGTCTCTGTTGTGGCCACTGCTCCTTTCTCCTGGGTTCTGGTGTGCAGAAAGCTTTCTTTGTGCCCTCCAAGAGTTTATTTCCCAGTCCTGTGTAGGTTCTAGTGGCTCTGTGTTTAGGATTAAAGGTGGCCTCCTTCAAGAGGGCTTGTGCCATACCCAGGTTCTCTGCACCCAGAGACCCTGACCCTCTGGCAGGCCACTGCTAACCCTTACCTCTGCAGGACACCCTCAAACACAGGTTTGGCTCAGTCTCTGTGGGTCTCCTGGTGCATGTAACGTTTTGTTTGAGCCCTCCGAACATCTCTAATGGGTATGGGGTTTGATTCTAAGCATGATTTCTCCCCTTCTACCATCTTGCTGGGGCTTCTCCTTTGCCCCTGGACATGGGGTATCTTTTTTAGTGGGGTCCAACATTCTCCTGTCAATGGTTGTTCAGCAGTGAGTTGTAATTTGGAATTCTTGCAGGAAAAGATGAGTGAACATCCTTCTACTCTGCCATAAATAGGGAGGTTTTTTTGTTTTTTTTCCTGTATATTTTCTAAGTCACCGTGGAACTATACTGATCACTTGAGTCTGGGCTGTGCTTGTGCTTTGACCAAAGAAATTTGACAGAAATTATGAGTGAGTTATGAGACTTGGCCACAAGATGTTTTGATACTTCTGTCTTCAACTGCTTAGAAGGCTGCTTTGAACTGCAGTTTGAAGAGGCTCATATTGCTACTGACTGAATAAGAAAGAAATGTGAAGAAGAATTGAAGCAACCAAGTTAAAAACAAGCACTATAAATCAGACAAGGGTGAGGCCTTCTTGGACAGCTGATCATTCAGATAAATGCAATCACATGATTGAAGCCTGAGAAAGTAGTACAGGAACAATACAACCAATTCAGAATCAAGAGGGGGAAAGAATCAGATCATTATGGTATTAATCAATGAGATTTTCAGGTAGGTAACTGTGTGGGAAACGACAAATGATGCAAATGTAGACATTAAAATATAATATGAGAGGTTGTATGCTTTGCTAATTTTCAAAGAGTTTATGGCTAACTATCCAATTCTGAGCAGAATCAAGGTAGAAGCCCTTACTTTTATTTCTCTATTTCTAGAGACATTTGAGACTGTCAGTTATTTGGTTCAGTGTTATGAGTAGATACCTGAAATAATATTTCTGACTTTATAAAAGGTATATTTTAAACTTTCTATGCAAGAAAGAATAGAGGATGCAAAACTTGAAAACTTGAATTATAAAACTCATCTGTGTCTTGTGTGTGTTAGTCGTTTAGTCATGTCCAACTCTTTGTGACCCCATGAACTGAAGCCTGCCAGGCTCTACTGTCCATGGGATTCTCCAGGCAAGAATACTGGAGTGGGTTGTCATTTCCTTCTCCAGGGGATCTTACTGACTCAGTGATCGACCCTGGGTCTCCTGCACTGCAGGCAGATCCTTTACCATTTGAGCCACCAGGTTACAAATATTCGAAGATGGCTGTCATGTATTTTTCAGGTAACATTAATCACTGAATTAATATATGAAATATATATTTAGGAGAAGTTCTTAAATTATCTTAAAGATAAAATAAAATAAATACATAGAGATATATAGAGATGTAAATACATATACATACATTTAAGTGAATGCATAGAATAATTATACCAAAAAGTCTTAATGACCCAGATAACTATGATGATGTGGTCCCTCACCTAGAGCCATACATCCTTGAGTGTGAAGTCAAGTTGGCCTTAGGAAGCATTACTAGGAACTAAACTAGAGGAGGTGACAGAATTCCAGTTGAGCTATTTAAAATTTTAAAATTTGATGCTGTTAAAGTGTTGCGCTAAATATGCCAGCAAATTTGGAAACTCATCAGTGGCCACAGAACTGAAAAAAGTCAGTTTTCATTCCAGTCCCAAAAGAAGGGTAATGCCAAAGAATCTTCAAACTACCATACAAATGTGATCATTTCACATTCTAGAAAAGTTATGCTCAAAATCCTTCAAACTAGGCCTCAGCAGTACATGAACTGTCCCCATATACAATCTAGGATTGGGAGAGGTAGAGAAACCAGGGATCAAATCACCAATATTTGTTGGATCATGAAGAAAGAAAAGGAGTTCCAGTAAAATATCTACTTTTACTTCATTGACTATGCTTACGTTTTTCACTGTGTGGCTCACAACAGATTGTAAAAAATTCTTAAAGAGATGGGAGTACCAAACCCTCTTCCCTGTATCTTGAGAAACGTGTTTGAAGGTCAAGAAGCAGTTTTAACTAGAACTGAACATGGAATAATGGACTGGTTCAAAATTGGGAAAAGAGTATGTCAAGACTGTATATTATCACTCTGCCTATTTAACTTATATGCAGAGTGGATCATGCAAAATGCTGGGCAGGAGGAACTACAAACTGGACTTAAGATTGCCAGGAGAAACATCAATAACTTCAAATATGAAGATGATACCACCCTAATGGTAAAAAGTGAAAAGGAATTAAAGAGTCTCGATTTCAGTGAAAGAGGTGAGTTAAAAAGCTGACTTGAAAGTCAGCATTGAAAAAACTGAGATCATGGCATCCAGTCTCATCACTTTATGGCAAATAAAAGAAAAAGTGGAAGGAGTGATAGATTTTATTTCTTGGGCTCCAGAATCACTGTGAATAGTAGCTGTAGTCATGAAATTAAAAGATGCTTGCTCCTTAGAAGGAAAGCTATGACAAATATATACAGAATATTAAAAAGAGAGGGCAAGGGTGGGATGATATGGGAGAATGGCATTGAAACATGTAAATTATCATAAGTGAAATCAATCGCCAGCCCAGGTTTGATGCTCAGGGCTGGTGCACCGGGATGACTCAGACAGAGGGAATCGGGAGGGAGGTGGGAGGGGGGTTCTGGAAGGGGAACACCTGTATACCCATGGCAGATTCATGTCAATGTATGGCAAAACCAACATGATAGTGTAAAGAAAATTAATTAATTAGTTAATTAATTTTAAAAAAAAGCAGAGACATCACTTTGCCAACAAATATCCATATAGTCAGTGCTATGATTTTTCCAGTAGTCATGTATGAATGTGAGAGCTGGACCATAAGAACTGATGAGTTTGAATTGTGGTCCTGGAGAAGACTCTTCAGAGTCCCTTGAACTGCAAGAAATCCAAATTAGTCAATCCGAAAGGAAATCAATACCGAATAGTCATTAGAAGGTCTGATGCTGAAGCTCAAGCTCCAGGAGAAGGGGGTGGCAGAGGATGAAATGGTTAGGTAACATTACCAACTCAATGGACATGAATTTGAACAAGCTCCAGGAGATAGTGGAGTACAGAAGAACCTGATGTGCTGAAGTTCATGGATCACAGAGTCCAAAACGACTTATAGACTGAACAACTACTACTGTGTGTGTGTGTGTGTGTGTGTGTGTGTGTTTGCTTGGGTTTGGGACAATACTATTGTCTTTTCCCTAGTATAAAAATTTTCCTTTCTGAAAATAAGGGAGAGTCTCACTTCATTGCCTTATTCACTCTAGAATAAGGCATGACTAGGTTATTTATTCTAATCAATAAAACAAGATTTCATACTGATTCTAGTTAGAAATATTAAACAGTTTATGTGATTTTCCGTAGCTCTATCTTTTTTTGTGTTTCCTTATGTCTGATCCCTTAACATTTGAAATTATTTCCTTTGACAAGCATTGAACTGGTAAATTGACCAAAAAATAAAACTTGCTATTGTAGGACACTGGATTTTGAAATTATATCAGGTGACTAGATTATCTATCCAGCCCAGTATCACTGATAAACTGTGGAAATGCATATATGTCTGCATAATTGAATATAACTTAATATGTTCAGAATAACATTTAAGTATGATTTGGATCCAAATTTATGATAAAATAGGCCCATTTTTTTTTCAATTTAAATGCTTAAACAATACAGCCAAATAAACTATAACATTTCAGTTATGCAACTCAGTGTTGCCTTGCTTTTTATAGTGAAGAAAATCATTTTGATTATTTTAGTATACTTCTTAGTATTTCATCTCTGACATGATGTTCTATTATGATTATAAATCCTTCCTTTTTTTACTTTTGTTACACAAATAGTATTTTTTTATGATTAGCTATATCAACATGATAATGAGCCATAAGTTCCACTAAATTTAGAAACATTCCAATATTTGAACTTAAATAAATTCTTCTGATCTTCTAAGATGCAGATTATTCTTTGTAAAAAACACAGAGACACCTAAATAAGAAAGCTGTGGTACATATACACAATGGAATATTACTCAGCATTAAAAAAAAAATTCATTTGAAGCAGTTCTATTCAGATGGACGAAACTGGAGCCCATTATCCAGAGTGAAGTAAGCCAGAAGCAAAAACAACAATACAGTATGCTAACGCATATATATGGAATTTAGAAAGACGGTAACAAGAACCCAACATGCGAGACAGCAAAAGGAACGCAGATGTATAGAATAGACTCGTAGACTCTGTGGATGAGTGTAAGGGTGGGATGATATGGGAGAATGGCATTGAAGCATGTTAATTATCATGTGTCTAATCAATCGCCAGCCCAGGATTGATGCTCGGGGCTGGTGCATAGAGATTTCCCGGGGGGAGGGAGAAGGGAGGGAGGAGGGAG
>ML661906.1:5778483-5826728 GCA_007570785.1 Antilocapra americana | reverse complement strand
TGGACGGAACTGGAGCCTATTTTCCAGAGTGAAGTAAGCCAGAAGGAGAAACAGCAATACAGTATACTAAGGCATATATATGGAATTTAGAAAGATAGTAACGAGAACCCTGCATGTGAGACAGCAAAAGGAAAGCAGATGTATAGAAGAGACTCGTGGGATGATGTGGGATAATGGCATTGAAACATGTTAATTATCATATGTGAAATCAATCGCCACCCCAGGATTGATGCTTGGGGCTGGTGCACCGAGATGTCCCAGGGGGAGGGAATCGGGAGGGAGGAGGGAGGGGGATTCTGGAGGGGGAGCATATGCAAACCCATGGCGGTTTCATGTCGTTGCATGGCAAAACCAACACAATAAAGTAAAGAAAATTAAAAAATATATATATATATATTAAAAAAATCACTCTCAATATATTCTGCCATTTTATTTCTCTTATGCTATCAACCTCTGCAAGACATCCATTAATATATATTTGAACATTAAAAAAAAAGAACATTCCCACTTTATATGAGCAAAATAATGAAAATTGGAGTTTTGGTTTTTTTTGGTCAAAAACTTTGTTTGATGCCTTCCAGTCTTTGAAAATTTATTTTGAATTGCAAATATTTGAAGTTGTTTTGTTTTTGTTAAAAAAAGATGCTTTTGCCAAAAACTAATGGCATTTTTTTAATGTACTGAAATAAAAGTATTTTTATTCCAAAAAAAAAAAAAAGATGCCTGGAGAACAAAATAAACATTATTCTTTCTAATAAACAATCATGATGGAACAACTCGCAACCAGCACATTTTTAAGACATTTTTAAAAAATGTTTGATGGTCTTGTGAAATAGATTTTCTAAAATTTGCATCTGCTTTTTGAGTGGTCTCATGCTCTACTAAAATTAATTTTATTTTATAAAAAATTATTTCCCTGGAGAGGATGGTTAAATTTTATTTCAAAGAGCATCTCTTTAATTTCTTACTTACACCTTTGTCTTCAACAGTGTCTGAAATTTCTAACATTATTCTTTCTTTCTTTCTTTCTCTCGTGACTTAAAGAAGATTCATTAGTTAGCTCATCAATGTTAGAAATGCAAGACTCCATAATTTTTATTGGTTCACATACTACATTTCTTTAGCCCAATTTGTAGTATCCTTTATGACTTTCATCCATCTCTGTATAAATTTCCTAAGCATTATATCAATAGGATTTTTTGTTGTCTTACTTGAAAAAAAATTTGTGTATACATTTAAAATATATTTATTTTGAGTTAATACAATATTTAATTAGAGTGAATACAGTAGATAGTGTATATATATATATATACACTTTGTATTATTTAACTTAGCAAATTTTACTATTTAATAGTTGAGTTGTACATAAAATTTGTATATATTTTCTTTTTTGTATCAGTAATTACACATAGCATAAAATTAAGCTGTTTCCAAGACAAATTTCATGAAACAAGTAAGAGCAGGGAACTATATTTTAAATTGCTGTTGTTAATAGAATACTTTCTTTAATATTTTCTGTTTGGTTACTACAGATGTAGAAGGAATATATTGAATTTTATAAAACAGCATTGTATTTGGCATCTATTAAACTTCCCTGTGAATCAATATGAAGAAGATGATGGCACCCCACTCCAATACTCTTGCCTGGAAAACCCCATGGATGGAGGACCCTGGTGGGCTTCAGTCCATGGCGTCACAAAGAGTCAGACACGACTGAGCAATTGACTTTTACTTTTGACTTTGATGCACTGGAGAAGGAAATGGCAACCCATTCCAGTGTTCTTGCCTGGAGAATCCCAAGGACAGGGGAGCCTGGTGGGCGGCTGTCTCTGGGGTCACACAGAGTCGGGCCATGACTGAAGCGATGTAGCAGCAGCGACAGTGAATAAATATTATGACTATTAATCTTTTTATAGAATCATTTAAGAAATGATTTATATTCTAATAATTACACTTATGTCTTTTAGTTTTTTATGGTGCTTACTAGAATTTCCAGAACTATGTTAAAATAATAATTATATTTGTATAATTTTATTCAAAAGAAATAGAAAACTCAATTTGTACAACTGTATACATAGGTGATATAAGGCAATAAGTAAATTTATTACTACAGTATTTATTGCTCATTATGCCATGTGATTATACTTCTAAAATGTGACACACATTAGGTTTCTCCAATAGATACAAAAAATTATTTTTTGTAATATGAAGAGCCTGAAGCTGAGTCAGCTACAAAAGTATGAAGAAACTTCTTGAAAACTACCAAATGCTTGTTTTCTAGCATTTCATAATTCCATAGTCACCAAAAACTCTATAATAGGGTTTCTCTCCAATGTTGAAGTCACTTTGATTATGGCAGATTTCCATCAACATTTTCTCTTTAATTTGATCTCATTTACTAAGACACGATTTTGTTGGGTTTGGGTGTCCCTCCTGGAACAATTAATTATAAGAATATGAAAATGTTTAGCTTTTTCTGGGATAATTCAATTCCTGCATAGTTATTAGTTATCTAAATCTTTATTCTGGTGCCTCCTTGAAGTTTGACTGATTTTGAATGCATGTGACTTATCCTTGAAAAATGTCTGCTACAAATCTTTTTCAATAATCAGCATTTACAATTTCTTCACCCTTTTGAAAATCTCGGAATATTCCATTTGTCTATTGCTTCTTAGCCTTTTAACAAAAGAATTTTTAATGAATATATAATTTAAAGAAAGCTCAGTAGTGACATCATCTCTGCTCCATTTGGCATCATCTGGGTCAGCCCAATAGGACTAAGGGTTAGAATCAACTAAATTCTAGCACACTCACATGTATAGAAGATGATACTAGCTATCACTGAGATTTTATCCAAGAGTGTCAGCTAAACACATGACCTCTTTATATTTCCTGGACTTCCTCGCAACATAGTAAATTTATTTCTAGAGTGAGTATCACAAGAGATAGTCATGTCACAGCTTTGTAACATTTTATAACCTAACATAAGAATCATGAAAAATCATTCATATGTTATTTTTTAAAGATATTTGTCACTGCAGCTAATCCACATTTAAAGGAAAGGAAATCAAATTTCAATTTTGACAGAGAAGTTTTGTGGATATGTTTTTAAAACCATGTGAGTAGATATCTACTGGGATATCTACTGATATACTTTCCATAAATCTTCAAATCTCAAAAGGGTTTGTCTTTGTTTTGTCTTGTGTTTTGACATCCCATAACCTTATAGCAGGTCCTTTTATGTAATTTTTGTGTGCTTAGTCACTCAGACATGTTCAACTCTTTGTGACCCCAAGGACTGTAGCCCACCAGGCTCCTCTGTCCGTGGGGATTCTCCAGGCAAGAATATTGGAGTGGGCTACCATGCCCTCCTCCAGGGGATCTTCCTGACTCAGGGATGGAAGCCAGGTCTCCCTCATTGCAGGTGGATGCTTTGCTGACTGAGTCACCAGGGAAGTGAAGTGAAGCGAATATCTCTCGGTCGTGTCTGATTCTTTGTAACCCCATGGATTATACAGTCCATGAAATTCCCTAGGCCAGAATACTGAGCCCATGTAATTTTTAATCTGGTCAAATTAATACTGTCACAAATTCCTTTTTCTTTTGTAGAATTAATAGGATATTTTATTTCCATATCTATTGCTACTTTCTATATTTTCTTTTAATTTATGTTGATGAATTTTGGCTTAATTTGGGGGTACATAGATCAAGGAATGAAACAGTAATGCAGCAGTATGTCCGAAAAATTGTCCCAATTAACTTGATTTTACATTTTAGAAATATGCAACAGCTTTGGACAATTTCTTTTGGTCAATTTATCATATAAACATAATTATAAGTATTGTATTCCTGAAGAGTATGAATGTCATCCCATAGAAGAGAGAGATTTTGTTATCACTGCCCATACACAATAGAGTGATTTGATATAGAATGTATAAGTTGCAAATTTTTTTCTAAAAAGTTTGACGTTGCCATCTAACATTTAAAAACATGCTGGAGAACCTGAGTCTTGATCTTCTTTCCAAGCATATAATATATTTAATTATTCTTTTTATATGAATTTTATGTTAATTTCCATATATATTTATATATTAAAAAATAACTGAACTTTAATGAAGACTTTTGATGTTTATGCTCTTGTACATTCATAACTATAGAAGTATTTTTAGTATTTACTTGACTGTTTTCTTATCCCTTATCCTATTCATTTTTTAAAATAATTATCAGAGTATAGTTGATTTACAATATTGTGTTACTTTCTACTGTATGGTAAAGAGAATCAGTTATATATATATACATATATCCACTCTTTTTAGATTCTTTTCCCATATAGGTCATTTCAGACCACTGAATAGAGTTCCCTCTACTATATAGCCAGTCCTTTTTAGTTGTCTATTTTACATATTGTAGTTACGCATATGTCAATTCCAGTCTCCCAATTTATCCCTCCTCCTCCTTTAACTTTGTGAACTGTAAGATTACTTTCTACATCTGAAATTCTTCTTTGTAAATTACTTTATTTGAAACATTTTTTAGATTATTTTTATGAGCGATATCATGTATTTGTCTTTTTCTGCCTTACTCAGTATAACAATCTCTAGGTCCATCCATCCACAATGTTGCAAGTAACATTATTTCATTTTTTATGGCTTAATAATATTCCATTGTATATATGCACCACATCTTCGCTATTGATTCATCTGTCAGTGGACATTTAGGTTGCTTCTATGTCTTGGTTGTTGCAAATAGTGCTGCATTAAATGTTGGGGTGCATGTGTCTTATCAAATTATGATTTTCTTTTGGTATATGTCCAGGAGTAGTATTGCTGGATTGTATTGTCATTCTAGCTTTAGTTTTTAAAGGAATTTCACATTGTTCTCCATAATATCTATACCAATTTACAGTCTCACCAACAGTGTAGAAGGGTTCCCTCTCTTCCACAATCACTCCATCATTTATTGTTTCTAGACTTTTTGTTTTTTCTGTCTAAATTTCTTGATGATGCCCATTCTGACCAGTGTAAGGCGATACCTTACATTGTAGATTTGATTTGCATTTCTCTAATAATTAACAATGTTAAGAATCTTTTCACGTGTTTTTTTGGTTATCTGTATATATTCTTTGGAAATAATATATATTTAGATATCATACTTTTTTTTTTAAACTGGGCTTTCAATGTTGTTATTGAGCTACATAAGCTGTTTTTATATTGTTTTATATACAGGGTGCTCATGGCTGGTGAACCGGGATGATCCAGAGAGATAGAATTGGGAGGGAGCTGGGAGGGGGGTTCTGGAAGAAGAATACATGTATACCCATGGCGGATTCAGGTCAATGTATGGCAAAACCAACATGGTAATGTAAAGAAAAATCAATCAATCAATTAATTAATTTAAAAGTATATAAAAATTTTAAATATATATTTAAAATTACATTTTAAATATGTTTTTAAATTTTTATAATTTGTAGATTATTCTTTGTACGTCATTTCATTTTCAAACATTTTCTCCCATTCTGTGGATTGTTTCTTTTTGTTGTTGTTTTACATATGGCTTCCTTTACTCTGCCATAGCTTTTTTAGTTTAGTTGGATAGATTTTTTAGTTTAATTGAATCTTTTTTTATTTATTTTTAATTACTTCAGTAGGTGGATCCAAAATGATCTTGCTCAAATTTACATCAGAGAGTGTTCTGCCTATGTCTTTCTCTGAGTTTTATACTATGCATTCTTATGTTTAGATTGAGCCTATTTTCTGTATGGTGTTAAATAACAGTATATTTTCCTTCATTTATACGGAGAAATCCAGTTTACCCAGTGCCACTCATTCGAAGCTTTTTCTCCATTGTACATATTTCCTCCTTTGTCATAGATGAATTGACCATAGTTATGTAGGTTTACTTCTAGAATTTCTATCCTGTTCCATTGATCTATATTCCTGTTTTGGTTTTTTGTGTTTTTTTTTTTTTTGTGTGCCAGCATCATGTTATTTTGATTACTATGGCTATACTGTATAGTCTGAAGTTAGGGAACCTGATTCCTCTTGCTCAGTTTCTCTTTCTCAAGATTTTTTGGCTATTTGGGGTCTTTTTGTTTCTGTACAAAATGTATTGTTGCTGTTGTTCTAATTCTGAAAAAAATCTCATCACTAATTTGATAGGGATTGCACTGAGTTTGTAGATTGCTCTTGGTATAATAGTCATTTTGATTCTTCCAAGAACACAGTAAAATTTTCCATCTTTTTTGTGGTCTTTAATTTCTTTCATCAATGTCTTATAAATAGTTTTCTGAATATATATATATATATATACATTGCCATCTTATGTAGGTTTATTGCTAGGTATTTTATTCTTTTTGATGTAATGGTAAGTGGAATTATTCCCTTGATTTCTATTTCTGATATTTTGTAATTAGTATACAGGGATGTAAGAGATTTCTGTGCATTAATTTTGTATCTTGCAAATATACTAAATTGATTGGTGTGCTTAGTTGATCAGTCATGTCCAGCTCGTTGCAACCCTATGGTTGTAGCCCACCAGGGTCCTCTGTCCGTGGTAATTCTCCAAGCAGGAATACTGGAATAGGTGATCATGATCACCTTCAGGGGATCTTCCCAACCCATGGATTGAACCCATGTCTCCTGCTTTGCGGGTGGATTCTTCACCTTCTGAGCTACCAGGAAAGCCCCCTAGTAACTTTCTGGTAGCATCATTAGGATATTTTATGTATAGTATCCTGTCATCTGCAAACAGTGACAGTTTTACTACTTATTTTACAATTTGGATTCTTTTTATTTCTTTTTCTTCTCTGATTGCCAAGACTTTAAAAACTATGAATAAAAGAGGTAATAGTGGACATCATTTTCTTCATCATCATCTAAGATGTGATGATTTCAGATTTTCATCGAGAATTATGTTTGCTGTGAGTATGCCATAAATGGCCTTGTAATGTTGAAATAGGGCTTCCCTCATAGCTCAGCTGTTCAAGAATCCACCTGCAATGCAGGAGATCCTGGTTTGACACCTGGGTCAGGAATATCCCATGTAAATGGGATAGACTACCCACTCCAGTATTCTTGGGCCTGCCTGGTGGCTCACTTGGTAAATAATCTGCTTCCCATGTGGGAGACCTGGGTTAAATCCTTGGATTGGGAAGCTACCTTGGAGGAAAGCTTAGCAACCCACTCCAGTATTCATGGACCTCCTGGATTTTCGGGATTGATTTCTTTTAGGATAGACTGGTTTGATCTTCTTGATGTTCAAGAGACACTCAAGGGTCTTCTCCAGCACCATGGTCCAAAAGCATCAATTTTTCAGTCTCAGTCTTCTTCATGGTCCAACTCTGGAATCCATACATGACTACTGGAAAAAACATGAATTTGACTCTACAGTTCTTTGTTGGCAAAGTGATGTCTCTGCTTTCTATATACTGTCTACCTTTGTCACAACTTTTCTTCCAAGAAGCATGCATCTTTTAATTTCATGGCTACAGTCACCATCCACAGTATTTTGGAGCTTAATAAAATCTGTCAGTTTTTCCATTTTTTCCTCCATCTATTTGCCATAAAGTGATGGGACAGATTGCCATGATCTTGGTCATTTGTTTCAGAAGGTATTTTAACTCTTCTCTAAATGTTTGATAGCATTCACATGTGAAGCCATCTCGTCTGAACATTTGTTTGTTGAAAGTTTTTAAATCATAGTTTCAATTTTAACACTTGTTACTGGTGTATTCATATTTTCTCTTTCTTGCTGGTTCAGTTATGAAAGGTAATTTTCTAAGAATTTGTCTGTTTCTTCATGATTGTCCATTCTATATGCATATAGTTTATTTAGTAGTCATTTATAACCCTTTGTGTTTCTGTGGTAACAGTTTTAACTTCTTTTTTGTTTCTAACTTTATTGATTTGAATTCTATTCTTCTTTTGTTCTTGATGAGTCCAACTAGTGGTTTATCAATTTTCCCTTCTCAAAGAACCAGCTTTTGTTTCATTGATCTTTGCTATTGTTTTCTTTGTCTCTATCTCCTTTATTTCTGCTCTGTTTTTCACAATTCCTTTCCTTCTACCAACTTTGGGTTTTGTTTGTTCTTCTTTCTGTAGTTCAGTTCATTTCAGATTTCTTTATTTCCTGAAATAAGTTTTATTGCTATAAATTTCCCTCTTAGAATTGTTTTTACTGGGTCCCAAAGGTTTTGGGTCATTGTGTTTTTGCTGTCTTTTTTTTTTTTTTTTTTCCTATGTACTTTCTATATCTTCTATGATTTCTTCAGTGATCTCTTGGTTATTTAGTAACACATTGTTTAGCCTTCATGTGTTTGTGTTTTATTACAGTACTTTTCCCCTCTAATTCGATTCTAATCTCATAACACTGTGGTCAGAAAAGATGCCTAACATAAATGATATCAACATTCTTTTTTTTTTTAATTTTACATTATCGTGTTGGTTTTGCCATGCATAGACATGAATAATACATGTGTTCCCCTTCCAGAAAACCCCTCTCAGCTCCCTCCCGATTCCATATCTCTGGGTCATCCCAGTGCACCAGCCCTGAATACCCTGTATCAAACACCAAACCTGGGCTGGCGATTGATTTCACATATGATAATTTACATGTTTCTTTTTTTTTTAATTTACATGTTTCAATGCCATTCTCCCATATCATCCCACCCTTGCCCTCTCCCATAGAGTGCAAAAGACTGTTCTATTCATCTATGCCTCTTTTGCTGTCTTGCATACAGGGTTATTGTTACCATCTTTCTAAATTCCATATATATGCATTAGTATACTGTATTGTTGTTTTTCCTTCTGACTTACTTCACTCCGTATAGTACGCTCCGGTTTTGTCCACCTCAGTAGAACTGACTTAAATGTATTCTTTTTAGTGGCTGAGTAATATTCCATTTTGTATATGTACCACAGCTTTCTTATCCATTCGTCTGTTGATGAACATCTAGCTGGTGCTCCAGTATGACCTAGAGAGATGGAATGGGGAGGGAGCTGGGAGGGGGGGTTCTGGAAGGGAAACACATGTATGATTCATGTCAATGTATGGCAAAACCAACACAATAATGTAAAGAAAAATCAATCAATCAATAAATAAATTTTAAAAATAGCTAATCTGCTATTGATTTCTTCTATAATATTTTAATCATTTCAGTTAATGTATCATTCATATCCATTCATTTGCACCTTTAGTTCTTCTAGATCTTTGTTAAGCATTTCTTGCATCCTATTGATCCTTGCTTCCACTCTTTTTCTGAGTTCTTGGATCATCTTTACTATCATTTTTCTGAATTCCTATATAGCTGTTTTCTTCACTTAGTTGTTCTGGGGTTTTATCTTGTTCTTCATCTAGGACTCATATTCTTCTGCTGCTTCATATTGTCTAACTTTTTGTGATTTTGATTTGCATTCACAAGTCACAGGATTGTAGCTCTCCTTGCTTTTGTGGTCTGCATTCTGGTGGGTAGGTGTCTAAAAGGATTGTGCAAATTTCCTGATGGGAGGGACTCTAGTGGTAGGTGGGTCCGAGCCTTGTCCCTCTGATGGCCAGGGACCAGGATAACTGTAAGCATTCCATCTGCTGAGTGGGGCTGTGTTCTCACCATGTTGCTTGTTTGACCTGAGGCTTTCCATCACTAGAGGCTAAGATCTATTGGTTGGGGCTAATGGTGGCCTCTGGGAGCGTTCACACCCATGAGTACTCCCCGGAATTACTGCTGCCAGTGTTTTTGCTCCTGCAGTGAGCTACAGCTGACCCCTGTCATTGCAAGAGACCTTCCAATATAAGCTGGTAGGTATGATCCAGTCTCTTATGGGGTCATTACATTTCTTTTCTCCTAGGATTTGGTACCCACAGGACCTTGTGTGCTCCCTCCAAGACTGGACTCTCTGTTTGCCCCAGTTCTATGGATTTCATGTGATGAAACCCTGCTGACTTTCAAGCCAGATTTTACGGGAGCTTCTCTTCCTGTTGTTGAACCCTAAGACTGGAAAGACTGACATGGGTCTCAGGACTTTCACTCTTTTCATGAATGTGCTGCCTCATTGTAATTTACTTAGCTTTGGTTGAAAAGTATCTTTTCTGTTGATAGTTGTTCAGCAGGTGTGATTCTGATAAAGGCTCCATAAGAAGGGGTTGACCCATGAATTTCTACTCTACTAACTAGTGCTCAAGATCTTCCTAGATTTGTTTCTGGGCTGTGTTTCTGATACTCAGTGTGAGATAGGCTGGACTGGAACACAGGGAGAGAAGCCAGAGGTTTCTTCCTTTAAAGCTATTCCAATTCCTTCTCCAGGGGATCATTCCAACCCAGGGAATGAACCGAGATCTTCCACATTGTATACAGATGCTTTACCATCTGAGCCACCAGGGAAGCCCTCATCTGTGTGTACTGTTGCGTAATTTTCACTCATTTTACTGGCTTACAAATTACATTCCTGTTGGAACTGCTCTCAGTCCCACCTTCAGGCAGGTCAGTCGCTTAATCATGTCTGACTCTTTGCAACTCCATTCACTGCAACATGCCAGGCTTCCCTGTCCATCACCAACTCCTGAAGCTTTTTCAAACTCATGTCCATCGAGTCAGTGATGACATCCAACCATTTCATCCTCTGTTACCCCCTTCTGTTCCTGCCTTCAATCTTTCCCAACATCAGGGTCTTTTTCAATGAGTCAGTTCTTCGCATGAGGTGGCCAAAGTATCGGAGTTTCAGCTTCAACATCAGTCCTTCCAATGAATATTCAAGGCTGATTTATTTTAGGATGAACTGGTTTGATACCCTTGTTGTTCAAGGGACTCTCAAGAGTCTTCTCCAACACCACAATTCAAAACTGTCAATTGTTCAGTACTCAGCTTCCTTTTACAGTTCAACACTCACATCCATACATGACTACTGGAAAAACCATAGCTTTGACTAGATGGACCTTTGTTGGCAAAGTAATGTTTTGGCTTTTAGTATGCTGTCTAGGATTGTCATAGTTTTTCTTCCAAGAAGCAAGTGTCTTTTACTTTCATGGCTGCAGTCACCATCTGCAGTATTTTTGGAGCTCAAAATAAATAAATAAATAAATAAATAAATAAATAAATCCTGTCATTTTTCCCCCCAAATATTTGTCATAAAGTAATGAGATGAGATACCATGATCTTTGTTTTTTGAATGTTGAATTTTAAGCCAACTTTTTCACTCTCCTCTTTCACTTTCATCAAGAGACTCTATTCTTTGTTTTCTGCCATAAGTGGTTTCATCTGCATATCTGACGTGTTTGATATTTCTCCCGGCACTCTGATTCCAGCTTGTGCTTCATCCAGCCCAGCATACCTCATGATGTACTCTGCATATAAGTTAAATAAGCAGGGTGACAATATATAGCTTTGACGTATTCCTTTCCCAATTTGCAACCAGTCTGTTGTTCCATGTCTGGTTCTAACTGGTGCTTCATGACCTGCATACAGATTTCTCAAGAGGCAGGTTAGGTGGTTTGGTTCCCATCTCTTGAAGAATTTTCCACACTTTGTCGTGATGCACATAATCAAAGGCAGAAGTAGATTTTTTTATGGAACTCTCTTACTTTTTCAATAATCCAATGGATGTTGGCAATTTGATCTCTTGTTCTCTGCATTTTCTAAATTCAGTTTGAACATTACAAGTTCACGGTTCATGTACTGTTCAAACCTGGCTTGGAGAATTTTAAGCATTAGTTTGATAGAGTGTGAGATGAATTCAATTGTGTGGTAGTTTGAACATTCTTTGGCATTGGTTTTCTTGGGGACTGGAATGGAAACTGACCTTTTCCAGTCCTGTGGCCACTGCTGAGTTTTCCAAAATTGCTGGCATATTGAGTAGAGCACTTTCACAGCATCATCTTTGAGGGTTTGAAATAGCTCAACTGGAATTTTATCACCTCCACTAGCTCTATTCATAGTGATGCTTCCTAAGGCCCACCAGACTATGCATTCCAGGATGTCTGGCTCTAGGTGAGTGATCACACCTAGATCACCATCATGATTATTTGGTTTGTAAAGATCTTTTTCATAAGTTATGTGTATTATTGCCACCACTACTTAATATCTTCTGCTTCTGTTAGGCCCATTTGATTTCTGTCCTTTACCATTCTCATCTTTACAAGAAATATTCCCTTGGTATATCTAATTTTCTTGAAGAGATCTCTGGTCTTTCCCATTCTATTGTTTTCTTCTATTTCTTTGCAATGATCACTGAGGAAGGTTTTCTTGTCTCTCCTTACTATTCTTTGGAACTCTGCATTCAAATGGGTGTATCTTTCCTTTTCTCCTTTTCCTTTAGTTTCTCTTCTTTCCTCAGCTATTTGGGAAGCCTCCTCAGACAACTGTTTTTGCATTTCTTTTTCTTGAGGATGATGTTGATCACTGCCTCCTCTGCAATGTCATAAACCTCTGTCCATAGTTCTGCAGGCACTCTCTCTGTCAGATCCAGTCCCTTAACTCTATTTCTCACTTCCATTTTATAATCATAAGCAATCTGCTTTAGGTCATATCTGAATGGTCTAAAGATTTTCCTTATTTTCTTAAGGTCTGAATTTGACAATAACGAGTTCATAATCTGAGTTTCAATCAGCTCCTGGTTTTGTTTTTGCTGACTGTATAGAGCTTCTCCATCTTTGGCTGCAATGAATATAATCAATCCAATTCTGGTATTAACCATCTGGTGATGTCCATGTGCAGAATTTTCTCTTGTGTTGTTGGAAGAGGGTGTTTGCTATAACCAGTGTTTTCTCTTGGCAAAATTTTGTTAGCCTTTGATCTGCTTCACTTTGTACACCGAGGCCAAGTTTGCCTGTTGCTTCGGGTATCTCTTGACTTCTAACTTTTGAATTCCAGTCCCCTATAATGAAAAGTACATAGTTTTTGAGGTGTTAGTTCTAGAAGGTCTTGTAGGTCTTCACAAAAGTGTTTAACTTCAGCTTCTTCAGCATTACTGGTTGGGGTATAGACTTGGATTACTGTGATATTGTATGATTGTCCTTAGAAACGAATAGAGATTACTCTGTCATTTTTGAGACTGCACCAAAATACTACATTTCGGACTCTTTTGTTGAGTATGAGGGCTACTCCACTTCTTCTAAAGGATTTTTGACCACCATAGTAGATATAATGGGTATCTGAATGGAATTCACCCATTCCCATCCATTTTAGTCCATTGATTCCTAAAATGTTTACATTCACTCTTGCCATCTCCTGTTTGACCACTACCAGTTTACCTTGATTCATGGACTTAACATTTCAGGTTTCTATGCAATATTGCTCTTTATATTATCAGACCTTACTTCCATCACGAGTCACATCCACAACTGTGTGTTGTTTTCACTTTGGTTCTGTCTTTTCATTCTTTCTGGAGTTGTTTATCCACTCTTCTCTAGTACCATATTGGGCACCTACTGACCTGGGAAATCTCACTTTAACCATGGGTTTATCAGCAATTGCCACTACCATTTCTTGGGTGTTGTTTTCACAAGGTCATCAGCAAAGAGCTACCAAATCCAGGTCCCAGGACTGCAGCAATTGTGTACTTGAACTCACTGTGTGAGCTACTGAAGCAATTCAAATTCTGATCTTGACCAACTGCCACAAGTGCATGCCTACGAAGTCCACAGCTGCTAAAGCTCGACCTATGTCGGGTTCACGAGCACTCATCTGTTCAGACGTTTCGCATGGACTGAGTTTACAAAGTCAGCAGCAAGGGTGTGAGTCTGTGGTTTCCATAGCCATGAAGAGAGCTTTAAGCTCTCCTCCCTTAGTTGCGCAGCACCTAAGGCTAAGGTCTGGTTTGAGCCCCATCTTTGTGTGTCCTTCCCATAGCGGCTGCCCTGGGGCACACATACACCCCCAGGCAGGAGGGTGTGGAAACAGCATCAGGTTTGGTGCACAAGCCTATAGGGGCTGGTGTGGCTACGGAGGCTTTGGTAGGAGGGGCGCCTGACCCTACTCAGGCAGGTGCTGCTCTTAGTACTCACTCCAACAGGGGTCAGTGCTTGGGGAACAGGTTGCAATGGTGGCTCCACCTCTTGTGCACCACTCGGCAATGGCACTCTGCTTCTATGGTTGTTTGGGATTCTTCCATGATTTTTCCAAATTGTGGAGATTCTTACTCCCTTCCACTCAGGCTGTCATTTCATATCCAATGCTTGTTCCATTCCTTGAGCTGCTCTCCAAACCCCACATTGTAACACCCAGCTCTACTTTGCACCAGCAGATGCTTGACTTAGACTGGGGCACACAGGGCTGTGGCACAGACCGTCAAAGTAAGATACTCTGTCCAGCCTTCCAGACAAGTTGCTGCTCTCTCTTCCAAGCCCAGGGAGCTCCCTCTCTGTCCCAGCTAATCTCCCCGCCAGTGAGTGGGCTTCCATGAGTGTAGGAACCTCTCCTTTACTTCAGCTCCCCTCCAGGGATGCAGGTCCCATCCCATTCCCTCTCCCTTTTTCTTTCTTTTTTCCTGGTTGCATGAGTATTCTTTTGCCCTTTTAGGTGTCTGAGGTCCTCTGCAAGTGTTCAACAGGTGCTCTGTGAGGATTATTCCTTTTGTGTGTACATATATATGTGTACATATATTCGTGGTGTACTTGTTGGGAGAGGTAGACTCCATCCTTCTGTATTGCCGTCTCCCCTTATTATATTCTTCTAGACTTATCACTATTGCATCTTCTATGTAGTCTAGTAACTTCTATATCTAGATATATCAGTAACTTGTGCTTTTATATTGTGCTGTCTCTTTAAGCATATTTTTAAAAAATATGTTTATATTCTCTTTACTTGGTTGCAAGCATTTTTAGTGTTCTCTATAACAGATCTTCAAAATTGTTGTTTGTTACTCATATGCAAAGCAGTATAGCATAGAGTATTGTGGTAAACATTTTCTGTTTACTTTTTTAGATCTACTTTTGATTTAAATGTGTATGCGTCAGATAGCTGAACTTCATGGGTTGTATCAACTGGTTCCTTTGTTTTGTGAATACTATTTTCACTTAGAGAGGGTATTTATAGTCAATTCTGCTAAAATGTGATATGCATTCTTCTACATTCTAACATTCTAATGTAAAATTATGCAATAAAACCATAGATATACAGGAAAAAATGACTTTGGGGGTTTAACACTCAAAATCTTACCAGTGGTATCTTTAAGAAAATAAGATAAAATATAACAGCAATGGTAGCACAGTTTTTACTATTATTAGCATTTATTATTATTTACTGTAAATTATTATTGACAATTATATATTGTTATATATAAGCTAATATATAATACTTATTATTATACACATGTATATAAATGGTACAATAAATATGGCTATTTCTCTTGAAAGAAACTCAGAATTTACGTCTGGAAGTGACATGAAAGACTTGAACACTGGGGATTATCATGAAATTGTAGAAGGAACTACATGACCTGGCAGTAGAAGTTGTAACATCAAATTCAAGTAACATTCAGATTGCATATGATTAATGAAGTACAGACAGCCCTCTGTATCTGTGGGTTTCATAACCACAGAATCATTCAACCGCCAATCAAAAAAATATATATTTTTTTAATTTGTAAAAATGTCTCCAATATAAAACTTGAATTTGTCCTTGCAGTGGCAACTATTTACATAGCATTTACAACTTATTAGGCATTGTAAGTAATCTAGACATGACTTAAAGTCTATGTGATGGATATGCACAGGTTAGATGCAAATACTGGTGTTAGTCATTCAGTTATGTCCAACTCTTTGTGACCACATGGACTGTAGCCCATCAGGCAAGAATACTGGAAAGGGTAACTATTCCCTTCTCCAGAGGATCTTCTCGACTCAAGGATCAAACCCAGGTCTCCTGCCTTGCAGACAGGGGAACCCAGATGAAAATACTATGCTATTTTATATCAAGGTCTTGAATTGAGGTATTCATGGGGGATGTTGGAATTAATTCCTCCTGGATTAAAAGGGTAACTATAGCTACTAGACACTAAATGTGTATATATATATATACACACACACACACACACATATATATATATCCATGCACACTGCTCTACTCACTAGGTTTTCTTGTGAATAACAGGAAATTATAAACACACACACATACAATGAAAGTTTCTTTAAAAATAAGCAAAACCAAAATTTTTCTGCACATCTCTTCTCTAGTATATAAAATGCATTGGAACAAGTTCCTCTATTTGAAACAAGTATGGTCCTTACCTGGTTCTTTCCTTACATGATTATAGGCTGCAAATTCAGTCTTCCTCTACTGAAGGCCACAGATCTTTCAAGGAGACTTTCCTTTTCCCACCATTATAATGGGTGTTATAGCTTCTCAATTATTGGAATTTCTTGACTTTAACCCTTTCTGGCCTGGGGAGATAACATGTCACAATCATCTGTCTTTTCTAATAAGTCAGCTGTTTGCATCAGGTGGCCAAAGTATTGACAATACTTCGCTTGAAATTTTTGCAAAATTCAAGCAAAATTTAATTTTTGTTTGGAAAATTATGACAGAATTTAGCTTATTAAATTGTTTAAAGGTTTAAAAGAGATGATACAAACTAAGTGTTTAATTTAGTGCCTAGAATGTAGTATGTTTCAAAACTTTTCAGTATTATATAGCATACTTTCTTTACAGAATCTAATTCAGACTAAATACACATATATACAAAGCTACTGTTTACAAGAACTTTAGTTTTGGAAGCAATTTCACAGTATGATGGTAATGGACACTATTTCTTCTTGCATTATTGCTTAAAGATGTCTTCAATTTTACATTGCTCTTTTATTCTTTTTTTACAATGAAATATGTCATCATTGACCAAGCCCAGAAATCATAAATTTGACAATCATTCCTGATGGAATATCCAAAATTACAAAGACTGTCAATTCTATTTTCTTGATTTTATTTAACTACTCTTCTCTGTAAACACATTTGATAATATTTACCATAAGCCCTAGGCTACACCCAGGGAACTGGGAACTGTCAGATGCTCCAGATAAAATATGCTGAGTTGATAGCCATCACAGAAAACTGGGGAAGAGATCAGACCCACCCACATGGGCTGCATGAGCGTGGTGGGGAGACTAAAACCAGATATCATCCGCACTCAGTGACTGGTGCAAGCGTGCTTGACTGAGACTGAACGGAAGGCCATGTTCTAGCTGCCTTGTGAACCTGGAGGTTTTCCGTCTTCTTCCGAGGAGAGAAATCACAGCTCATCTTCTCTGTTGGATGGAATTTTGTTTTCAAAATTATAACAGTTTGTTTTCTCTGTCCCCTACCCCCACCCCACCCCCATCCCGTACTCCTTCCATGGTCCTCTAGGCTCTGAATCTACATCTTCTGACTGAGGAAAGATTTTGCAGTTAATTGAGAGTTACCTTTTAAATAAGAACTACCCAGTTTTGTTTTGTTATTTTTTAGGCATTGATTCAAAAAATGCATGTAGAAGTTATTGTGTCTTACAGCAAACTAGGTTTGCTTCCAAGATACCAATGTTTCCCTCACCTCTGTTTTTTGTATTTTATTTTAACCCATGTTTATTATTCATGTGTACGGAATCTAGAAAGATGGTACCGATAGACCTATTTGCAGGGCAGCAATGAAGAGGCTTTCCTCTTTAGAATACATTTTTGTTAGCTGTATTGTTCTTTATTCGTTTTCACAAGCTGGTACAATTTGAATGGTTTTTCGTGTAGTGCGGGCTTGACAACACACTAGACCTTGTAGGGAGTTCACTCATTCGCCATATTGTTTAACCTAACTGCTTTTTTGCTTAAGCATTTGCATGACTATAAGTGCTTTGAGTCAATTTTTTAAATGCACAAGTGGTAAATACAGAAAAGAGAGCAACTTCCCAAAGCAAACCTAACAAGGACTTGTTAATTTTTTCCAAGACTGCAGATTTCAGTTCTGCCTTTTCTGTAGTTAATTCAAACATTTGGAAGAAAGTGGAACTTTTTGAAACTTTGTATTTACTACTTGATATAGTAAAGCTTATTTTCATGAAAAAAATATCTAGGCTACTAGTGCTTTTTGAATATGAACCAATATGGAATATAAATATTAGTCTTCATGTCAGAGTTGTCTCCGCCAGTGTGGACTCACTGTGTGATGGGGATAGACACGGTGTAAAAATTAGGGATGGAGTTAACAGGACTTGATGGATTAGATTTAGAATGTGAAGAAGAGAAAATGATGTGATTATCTGAGAAGATGGTATTTATATTTCTTGAAAGGAGTAAAACAGGACATGAGCATATTATGAATAATATCAATCCTGTTTTTGGCTTATCTTTCCTATTGTTTGTTTTTGTGGTATAGTTCTGCTTCTTCTTCCTCTCCAAAACTCCAGACTATATCTGACCCTTTATTCCTTGATCTTATAAACTTAAGTTTTATGTGAAGATCCTGCTACTTTTCCATTTACCTTTAAGATCTCTGCTTCTCAAACTTTAATATACATACAGGTCAGCTCTCAAATTTGTCTTAAAACAGATTCTGAATCAAGATTATGAGACAATATGAGGTAGGACCTGAAATTATGAATTTTCTGCAGGCATTGGAAAGACTCTTTCAATGATCTAGGTGTGTTGGAGCAATAAATCATCAGATCAAAATGCATTAGTGCAAAGTTTTGTATGCTGAGGATCTAAACCTGTAATACTGTGACATTGTGTATAAAGAATTTCAGGCAACAGATAGAAGATGAGGTAAGATAGAGAAATTCCTTTAATTATTCAAAATGACTCCTTAAACAAATTTTGTATGTCCACATTGTTGTCTGCTCCCAATAGAACAGGCTGTGGGAAATGAACTTAGAGTCATATACCAAGCTGCTTAAATCTGACATAGATATATTTGGTAACAAATGTGTTACCTAGGTATATTTGTTAATGGTTTCTCTTACCTGAACAATTTTCAAATATTCATTTCAACTGGCCCTGCTCAGCCATACTGAGAAAACTATGTGCAATGAAGACCTCTTTCTTGTCCAACAAAGGATCACAGTATGCCGGAGTAAATGTTTGTGGACAAATATTTAACAAACAAAAACCAACAAAGATGCCAGCCTAGCAACTGAGTGCAAAGTAAGATAATACCTAGTATAATCAATTGAATTAAAATCAATAATTTAACTAGCTGCTCTTTGTATTTTAGAAATTATAGTTCCTGTGAGCTATTATGATTTTCCCTTCTTACTGCATTGGGTGTTTTACATGAAATATCCTATTTAATGTTTGTAATTATCTAAAGTAGGTATTACTATTTTCACCAAAATTAAATTAACTGCTTAAGATGACACCTCTAGTAAGTGGTAGAGTCCAGAATGTTGTCCATGTTTACTTGACTCCAAAGCATAGGCTTTGTACTTCTTTCTACTCTGTATCTTTGGCTTTTTTCCTTCAAATTTGTATTTGTCACCTTGTATATATATATATATGGTAGGTTTCTCAGGTGGCTTGGTGGATAAAGAATCTGCCTGCAATGCAGGAGACACAGGCTCAATTCCCAAGTCAGGAGGATGCCCTGGAGAAGGGCATGCCAACCCACTCCAGTATTCTTTTCAAGAGCATAATCAGCTTATTGGTGAAAGTCCTTCTCCTTTTTGTAGATAGCCACTGTCTTGCTGTATTCTCATACAATAGAAGATCTTTTGTAGCTTTCCACTCAAAAAGGCACTAATCCCATCATGGGGGTTGCATTCCCAAGGTCTCTTTCAAATCCAATGGTCTCCCAAAGGCCTAACTTCTGAGTACCATCATCTGGGGAATCGAGGCCTCAATACATGAATGGGGTAGGAGAATGAAAATATTCAGTATATAGCAACGAGTCAGGAAAAATCAAATGCCCACCTTTGTGAGATTTGTAGATTAAAAAGTGAAGAAAGCATTCATCAAATAACCTCACATGTGTGTATGCACACACACATATGAAACTACAACTGTGCTAATTGCAGAAAGAAGAATTTTTAATGCCTTAGAAACATGAAGAGTTGACATCTTCAAAGGATCACAGAAAATGTGCCTTAAGGAGACTGATCTGAAATTTTTCATCAGAAACAAAGATAGAAAAGTATCTAAAAAAGAGGTGAATGCACTGGAAAGAAAGGTTATTCCAAGCAGGGAGCTCACTGTGACAGAAGATATATGTTGAAGAAGCATGGGGAATATTATTACAAAGAGTGAAGGAGGATTACTGAAAAAACTTACTGTGGGGCATTTGATAAGTTACTTTTAATTTGATTTTAATTTGCTTTTTCTTTCTTTTGTTTTAGTGACCTTTTTTGTTTGTTTGCTTGTTTAATGACAACCAGAAAAAGTGCCTTACCCAGGTCAGGCAAATTAATATGGTCTTGAGCAATTCACACTTGACCAGCCTTACTGTCTTCATACTTCTCTAAAACAAATCCTTATATCCCAAAGGCTTGGGTGACAAATATTTCAGAATTCAATTCTATTTTGCTTTTTTCCTACACATTTGCTGTATAAAATAGCCTCAGCATGGTCTTCAGCAGCAGATTTATTTCTATCCTTTGCAGAAATGGATGAATTGTTAAATCACTCTTCAAGTTTTCAGGTATAAAGTAAGGTTCTGTTTACTTTCTAGAGAGTTGTGCAAAAAAAAAAAAAAAAAAAGGAGCAAACAAACTTTAATTTAGGAAACTTTTCCATTTCCTTACCATGTTTTAGAAGTATGGACCTGTAGTAGTACTTACACAGCCCCTTTCTCTAGGAAATAGCAGGAGTCAATTGTTATAACACATTATAAAAGCACATTCAATGTTTTAAAGAGCTAATCCAAACCAAATTAATTGTGAGACAAAATGGGCTTTCAATTAAAGCTTTGTTGCCCAAAGACTATTCTAAGATCATTATAAAACATTTTTAATTACTTCCCTATAAACAAACATGCTCTTTCATAAATGCAGGCTAGTCCTCAATAAAGGATTTTTTATTCCCCCTTTAGGATATGTACCCTCAAAAGAGGACCAGATACCACAGTACAATCGAAAGTGCAATTCTATAGATTGGTTTATGCACATTGTATTCACATATTTCTTTTTACATGCAAGACAAATGTTAAAATACCATGTCCTTATCTTTATAAACAGTGACAGTAAACGTGAGGGGCTTCCCTGGTGCCTCACTGCTAAAGAATCTACCTGCCAAAGCAGAGACATGAATTTGGTCCCTGATCTAGGAAGATACCATGCCTCGGAGCAAATAAATCATCAATGCATCATTGCATCCCAACTACTGAAGCCTACAACCTACAGCCTGTGCTCCCCAATAAAAGCCACCACAATGAGAAGCCTGTGCCATGCAACTAGAGAGAAGCCCCTGCTCACCGCAGCTAGAGAAATACTGCAGCTATGAAGACCCAGCAGAGTCAAAAATAAATAAATTATTTAATTAAAATAAAAAAATAATAAGTGAGCACTTCTTATCTTTTATATAGTATGTAAAAATGCTATTTTGCTCCTTCAGAAGTTTTAGTGTAATATTGTGATCCTGGAAGTTGATCATGACTGGCTTATCATATCTGAACTCCCTCTGTTCACTGTATTTTTATGTTTTAAATACTGAAACCTGTAAATAACTGTTTCAGTCCTCAGGCTACAAAAGAGTTGATAGAGAAAACTTTTCTCTAAATTACAAAATTTTGTGCCACATAAATATTTTACCTGGTCCATGGGAGCTACTTATACCACATGTTGTTAACTCTCAGTTCAATTTAGTTCAGTTCAGTTGCTCAATTGGGTCCAACTCTTTGTGACCCATGTACAGGTGTGCCTGGCCTCCTTGTCCATCACCAACTCCCGAAGTTTACTCAAACTCATATCCATTGAGTTGCTGATGCCATCCAACCATCTTACCCTCTGTCATCCCCTTCTCCTTCTGCCTTCAATCTTTCCCAGCATCAGGATCTTTTCAAATGAATCAGCTCCTTGCATCAGGTGATCAAAGTATTTCAGCTTCAACATCAGTCCTTCCAACGAATGATTAGAACTGATTTTCTTTAGGATGGGCTGGTTGGGTCTCCTTGCAGTCCAAGGGACTCTCAAGAGTATTCTCCAACATCATAGTTCAAAGCACCAATTCTTAGGAGCTCAGCTTTCTTTATGGAGAAGGCAATGGCCAGTACTCTTACCTGGAAAATCTCATGGATGGAGAAGCCTGGTAGGCTGCAGTTCATGGGGTGGCTAAGAGTCGGACACGACTGAGCAACATCACTTTCATGCATTGGAGAAAGAAATGGCAACCCACTCCAGTGTTCTTGCCTGGAGAATCCCAGGGATGGGGGATCCTGGTGGGCTGCCATCTATGTGGTCGCACAGAGTTAGACATGACTGAAGTGACTTAGCAGCAGCAGCAGCTATAATAAAAATTATAGTCAAATTCTCACATCCATACATGACTACTGGAAAAACCATAGCCTTGACTAGAAGGACCTTTGTTGGCAAAGTAATATCTCTGCTTTTTAATGTGCTGTCTAGGTTGGTCATAACTTTCCTTCCAAGGAGTAAGTGTATTTTAATTCCATGGCTGCAGTCACCATCTACTGTGATTTTGGAGCCAAAATAAATAAATAAATAAAATAAAGTCTGCCACTCTTTCCACTGTTTCCCCACCTATTTGCTATGAAGTGATGGGACCAGATGCCATGATCTTAGTTTTCCGAATGTTGAGCTGTAGGGCAGTTTTTTCACTCTCCTCTTTCACTTTCATCAAGAGGCTCTTTACTTCTTCTTTGCTTTCTGCCATAAGGGTGGTGTCATCTGTATATCTGAGGTTACTGATATTTCTCTCAGTAATCTCGATTCCAGCTTGTGCTTCTTCCAGCCCAGCGTTTCTCATGATGTACTCTGCATATAAGTTAAATAAACAGGGTGACAATATACAGCCTTGACATACTCTTTTTCCTATTTGGAACCAGTCTGTTGTTCCATGTCCAGTTCTAATTGCTGCTTCATGACCTGCACACAGATTTCTCAGAAGGTAGGTCAGGTGGTCTGGTATTCCCATCTCTTTCAGAAATTTCCAGGGTTGATTAAATCTATAGCTCAACAGATTATATGTGCTTATTCAAACCATCAATTCAAACCAAATTTTTTTTTTCATCCCACAGAAGCCTTTGACCTATAATGTACTGACCTTTATAATGGGTTTATAGAGAATCAATCAGTTTCATACAAAGCTAAAATACAGAATAGTACTCTTTATATTATATTGGCTAAGTCTAGCAGGCATGACAAGGAAAACATAGCTGATTGATTTTCTGACCTTTAAAGTATTTTGTATGTAAAGTACACACATTCCACAATGTCATGTGTCTAATATCAAACTAAATTTCAAGTTTAATGATACTGAGCATTATATATACAGCAAATATATGTTGAAGTCATTTTCCCTAGTACATTAGAATGTGACCATATTTGAAGAGATGATCTTTATGTGAGCCATAAAGTTAAAATGAGGACATCAGGACCATCTCTATTCTAATATGACGGATGTTCTTATAAGAAGAACTCTGGACATAGACACTGATGGAGGGAGAATTTGCCATCTACAAGGCAGGGAGAGAGGCCTGGAGCAGGAGGAGCCCACCTGCTCACACATTCATCTTGGACTTCTTGCTGCCAGAAATGTGAGGAAACAAACATCTGTTGTTTAAAGCACCCAGTCCGTGTTTTTTTTATTATGGCAGCCCTAGCAAACTAACACAATGGCCTTATTTGGTATGGCTGTTGAATTGTATTTTTCTATTCCTTGAAGCATAGCAAAAGATATGGCTGGACATAGGCAGTCAATTAAAGCCAACAATTTCCAGAAATAATAAAGGAGATTAATTTCTTAGGTAACATCATAGGTGAAATAGGAAAATGACCAGAAGTGGAAGCCATTTATTCCCCTTTAGGCAGCCAGGATGTATTGCTTTTTAATTTTTTGCTGTTACATGTTTAATGAATAGGTATTATTATTGAGTGTTTAAAACTGGAAAAGCAGTATGATTTAGTGGATAGGCTGATCACCTTAGTTTTCTAACTACATTTATTTCTGACTTACTATAGTGACCTAATACAAGTCATTTTATCATCATTATCATTATATTATTATCATTATATTTTATGACTCAGATGAATCTGGTTTAAACTCATTATAATAGTATGTTCCTCAGTAGACCAGCACATTGCAGTTAATCTTTAGAAACTTCCTAGTAAAAAAGAATTCATTTTAAAATGCTGATGCTAAATTAAACAATATTATAAATTTTCAGTTTCATTGAGAGTCAATCATGTGCTTAGAATTATCACCATTTGTCTTTATTTCTGTCTCTTTCTTGCATTTGCTTAAATATAAGTAATTCTTCAGAGTTGTTTAGAATTCTAATCATGTAATATTAATTCCAAGAAAAAATAATTTTTCCTATTTTTCAAAGAAGGATGTTAAACATATTATATTTCAATTATAATGGCATAATGTTAATTGGCTAGATATTTCTTTACTACAAACATTTTTTAACTACATGAAAAAAATTAAGAATAATGGATATCAATTATTTTAAATTTATAACAATTTTTGTCTATTATTTATTGGCAACTGCTTTCTTAAATGTCCTTACATATGTGAGTACATAACTATTTTCATTTATCTATATAAACAAAGTTAAAGAATTCTTGCAATTATGTAGCTGCATCTTTAATACGGTTGAACAAGGATGGCATGGCAACCCACTCCTGTATGCCCGTCTGGAGAATCCAAGGGACAGAGGACCCTGGCAACTCCTATCAGTCCACAGGGTCACGAAGAGTCAGACACAATTGAAACAACTGAGCATATCTTTAAGACATGATTTATACATCAAAATAGGTAATTTTTCAACGTTTTATTTTGAGATAATTATAGATTCACATGCAGTTTTAGATAATAATATGGAGAAGTCCAATGACCATGTAGATAGTTTCTCACAAAACTCACATCCTGCAAAACCATAATAAATATTAAAATAAGAAACTTTCCATCACTCCAAGGATTCCTCTTGTTGCACTTTCATCGCCACACCCAGTTCTCTCCTGTCTCTCACCCACACTAACTTCTCAGAGTCATTAGCTGTTCCCTAGGGAATAGACTTTTCTCTCTGTAGAACATTAATCTGTTTTCTATAACTTTGTCATTGTGAAAAGTGTATACAAATGGAATCAAACAGTATGTAAGATTTTTGGATTTTTGTAAAGCCTAATTCTCTGGTGATTCAAGCTAGCTGTTATATTTTTTAATGGTTTGTTCCTTTTTTTTTTTTGTAGCATATGTAAAGTAGGTATGCAACCATTGGCCTACTAAATGATACATAGGTTGTTTCACTGTTTTGGCTACTGAAAATAAAGTTTCTATAAACACTCGTGTGTGGTTTTTAGGTTAACCTAAATTTTCACTTCTCTGGTGTAAATATCTAGGACAGCAACTGTGGGTCATATGGTAGTCTCATGCCAGACTTTTCCATAATGGATGTAGTTTTCCACATTTCCATCAGCAGTATATGAGTATTCAGTTTCTTCACATTATTTCCAACATATGATACAACTATTTTGTTTTTAAGTTTGCTTATTCTTATAAATGTGTGATGATATCTCATTGTGGTTTTAATTAGAATTTTCTTAATGGCTTATTATTTTGGACTTCTTTTGCTTTGCCTGTTAACCATCTCATTTTTTCTTTATATAGCTGAAAGAAAAAAAGAAAAACTTGAGATCTAGCTTCGAAAAATGTTAAGTGTACAGTGCAGTATCATTGAGCTTCCCTAGTAGTTCAGAAAGTAAAGAACCCACCAGCAATGCAGGAAACGTGGGTTCAATCCCTGGGCTGTGAAGATAGCCTGGAGGAGAGAATTGCTACCCACTCCTGTATTCCATGGACAGAGGAGCTTGGCAGGCTACAGTCCATGATGTTGCAAAGTCCGTGGGTTCAGCTGACTGAGTGACTAACACAATATTGTCAACTATAGCATACTGATGCACAGCAGATGTCTAGAACGCTTTTAATCTTACATAACAGAAATTTTATACCCACTGAATAGCTCCTAGTAACCACCACTCTAATTTCTACTTCTGTGAGTGTGGTAACTTTACAATGTAATTCACTTAAGTGGAATTATGCTGTTGTTGCCCTTTTGTGACTGACTTATTTCACTTTTATAATTTCTTCAAGATCCAAACACATTTTCACATAACACAGCATTTCCTTCATTTTTCAGACTAAATAATATTCCTTTGTATGTGAATACCCTGTTTTCTCAATCCATCCATTCATCAATCTACATTTAGTTCACTTCCATATATTGGCTATTGTGACTAATGCTGTAATGAACATGGCAGTGCAAATATTTCTTTCATACCCTGCTTTCAGTTCTTGTGAAAAATATCCAGTGGTGGGATTGGATTGCTGTATACAATGTTAGTTTTATTTTTAATTTTTTAAGGGATCCTACTGGTTTCCATAGTGGTTATCCCATTCTATAGTTTCACCAGCAAATTGTAATGGTTTTGGTTTCTTCATATCTTTACTAACACTTAAAAAAATTTTTATAATGACAATGACCTTCCCTACAGGTGTGAAGTCATACTTCTTTTCGTGATTTTTTGTGTTGCATTTCTTCAGATTTTAATAAGGCTGAGCATCTTTTTATGTAGCTATTGGCCATTTTATTGCCTTCTTTGGAGAAATGTCCATTGAAGTTCTTTGTCCATTTTTCAATCAGGTTATTTGGTTTTATGCAATTGAGTTTGTAGGAGTTCCTTATGTATTTTTAAATATTAACCCTTTCTATGATATGTAGTTTACAAATATTTTCTCTTTTTGTAGATTGTCTTTTTACTCTGTTGACTGTTTTCTTTTCTATGCACAAACTTTTTAGTTTTTAGTCCAGTTTGTCTATTTTTCATTGCCTATGCTTTTATGTCATGGCCAATAAATCATTTCCAAGACCAAAATCACGATGCTTTTCCTCTGTTTGGGTCTTATATTTAACCTTTTACTTATTTGCTTTATTTCGTCTAAGTAGTATAAGATGAAGGTCAAGTTTCATTCATTTGCCTGTGAATATCCAATATTCCCAGCACCATTTATTGAAAAGACTGTCTTTTCTCTGTTGTATATCTTGGCAACATTGTGGAAGATGAGTTGACCACATATTTATTGGTTTATTTCTGGACTCTCTGTTCTCTATTAGTCTATATGTCTGTCTTTTTGCAGTCTATATGTCTTTTACAGTCTATATGTCTGTATCATGCAATTTTAATTTGGTTTAATTTTTTAGAGCTTTGTAATAATATTTGAAATCAGGAAGTATGAGACCTTCAGAGTTGTTCTTTCCCAAGACTGTTTTTACTATTCAGGGTTCACTTTGGTTCCATATGAATTTTAAGATTTTTTTTATACATTTTGTTTTTGATATGGAATACATTTAATGTGTAGATCCCTTTGGGTAGTATAGACATCTAAAAAATATTGGTTTTTCCAACTTAGGAACATTTATTGTCTTTCTATTTATATGGACCTTCATAATTTTTTCACCAATATCTTATAGTTTATTTGTAAGTATTTTGTTCTTTTTGATGTTTTTGTAAATTAAGTTTTATTCATTTCCTTTCCAGAACTATGCATATAGAACATTTAGAATTGCAACTTATTTTTGTTTGATGATTTTGTATCCTGCAACATTACTGAATTTTATCTATTTACCTATGTTTGTAAAGTCTTTAGGGATTTTTACATACAAAACCATGTCACTGGGAACAGAGATAGTTTTCATCTTCCTTTCTGACTTTTAATGCCTTTTACTTAAGTCATTTTAAATTGAAATTTTATTATTATTATTATTATTATTATTTAGCTTTGAAAGCTTTTCATGTAACCCAGATAGCCCTCTGCAAGTCCATTTTATTTGCAAATATTTTCTACAACTATGTAGCTTTTACTTCATTATTTTCATTATCTTTTGTAGAACAAACAATTTAAAATTAAAACTTGAACTCTATGTTTTTGTATGCCAGTTAATTTTCCTCTTTTGATTGAATGCAGTTGGCTTACAGAGCTTCCCAGGGGGCACTAGTGATAAAGTACCAACCTGCCAATGCAAGAAACACAAGAGACCTGGGTTTGATCCCTGGGTAGGGAAGAACTCCTTGCAGCAGGGCATGTAAACCCATTTCAGTATTTTTGCCTGGAGAATCCCCATGGACAGAGAAGCCTGGTGGGCTACATTCCATGGGGTCCCAAAGAGTCAGACACCACAGAAGCGACTTAGCATGCACTCACACAATCAACTTACAGCACTGAGTAAGTATAAGGAGTACAGCATAATCATTTTATTTGCATACATTATGAAATGACTATCACAATATGTTTAGTGAGCTTCCATTATCTCATACAGACACAGCATTAAAGAAATAGAAATATTTGGTTTCTTGTGATGAGAACAATTAAGATGTACTTAACTATGCTTTTATATAACATACAGTTGTGATGATCATATTTATCATGCTCCATCTTACATTCCTTTTATTTAATTTTCTTATAACTGGAAATTTGTACCTTTTGCCCATTTTCATCTAATTCTTACTTTTATCCACACATTTGGTCTGTCTTCCCACTGATGGATAAGGATAAGAGACTTATGGAAGCTTCCTGATGGGAGAGACTGACTAAGAGGGAAACTGGGTCTTATTCTGACGGACGGGCCATGCTCAGTAAATCTTTAATTTAATTTTCTGTTGATGGGTGGAGATGTGTTCCCTCTCTGTTATTTACCTGGGGCCAAACTATGGTGGAGGTGATGAAAATAATGAAGACCTCCCTCCTTCAAAAGGTCCCCTGCATGCACTGCTGCACTCAGTGCTCCACACCCTGCAGCAGGCCCCCACTGATCCATGCCTCCACCAGAGACTCCTGGGCGCTCCTAGGAAAGTCTGGGTCAGTCTCCTGTGGGGTTACTGCTCCTTTCTCCTTGGTCCTGGTGCACACAAGGTGCTGTTTCTTCCCTCTTAAAGTCTGTTTCCCCCGTCGTGTTCTGGTGGCTCTATGGTGGGATTAATGGGGACCTCTTCCAAAAGGGCTTATGCCATACCTAGGTCTACTGCACCCAGAGCCCCTGTCCCTGTGGCAGTCCCTTCTGACCCTTACCTCCACAGAAGACTCTGAAACACAGTTCTGTCTCATTCTCTGTGGGGTCTCTGGGTCCTGGTGCACAGAAGGTTTGTTTGAGCCCTCTGAGCAACTCTGGCAGGTATGGAGTTTGATTTAAACACAATTTTGCCTCTTCTACCATCTTGCTAGGGCTTCTCCTTTGCCCTTGGACGTGGGGTATCTCCCCACAGCCACTCCAGTGTTAGGAGCTGCCACTCCAGCACCTACTGACTTGCTGGGACTTCTCTGCACTTGGAAGTGGGATATCTTCCTACAGTCACTCCAGTGCCGTGCAGTCATGGCTCCACAGCTGCACAGCCACTGCTCCAGCACCAAAAAAAAAAAACATTTACTTCTGCTGAGAAACATCCACTTCAAGAAAAACATCTACTTCTGCTTTATTGTGTATGCCAGAGGATTTAACTGTGTGGATCACAACAAACTGCAGAAAATTCTTAAAGAGATGAGAATACCAGACCACCTTACCTGCCTTCTGAGAAATCTGTGTGCAGGTCAAGAAGGAACAGTTAGAATCAGGCATGGAACAGACCGGTGTCAAATTGGGAAAGGAGTACACCAAGGATGTATATCGTCACCCTGCTTATTTAAATTATATGCAGAGTACATCATGAGAAATGCTGGACTGGATGAAGCACAAGCTGGAATCAAGATTGCCAAGAGAAATATTAATAAGCTCAGATATGTAGATGACACCACCCTGATGGCAGAAAGTGAAGAAGAACTAAAGAGCCTCTTCATGAAAATGAAAAAGGAGAGTGAAAAAGTTGACTTAAAGCTCAACATTCAGAAAACTAAGATCATGGCATCTAGTGATATCACTTCACAGCAAATATATAGGGAAACAGTGGAACCAGTGGCTGACTTTATTTTTCTGGGCTCCAAAATAATTGCAGATGGTGACTGCAGCCATGAAATTAAAAGACTCCTACTCCTTGGAAGGAAAGTTATAACTAACCTAGACAGCATATTAAAAAGCAGACATTACTTTGCCAACAAAGGTCCGTCTAGTCAAGGCTATGTTTTTTACCAGTAGTCAAGTATGGATGTGAGAGTTGGACTTTAAAGAAAGCTAAGTACCAAAGAACTGATGCTTTTGAACTGTAGTTTTGGAGAAGACTCTTGAGAGTCCCTTGGATTGCAAGGAGATCCAACCAATCCATCCTAAAGGAAATCAGTCCTGAATATTCATTTGAAGGACTAATGCTGAAGCTGAAACTCCAACACTTTGGCCACCTGATGCAAAGAGCTGACTCATTTGAAAAGACTCTCAATATGGGAAAGATTGAAGGCAGGAGGAGAAGGGGGTGACAGAGGATGAGATGGCTGGATGGCATCACTGACTCAAATCGACATGAATTTGAGTAAACTCTGGGAGTTTGTGATAGACAGGGTGACCTGACATGCTGGAGTCCATGGGGTTGCAAAGAGTTGGATATGACTGAGCACCTGAACTGAACTGACCCACTCATTGCCTCTGGTAATTTGTTCTCTTTTTCTATGAATTTTGTTATTTATGTAATATAATTGATCTAAAACACTGTGTTAGTTCCTGTTATACAACAGACATATTTGGTGTTCCTATACATTATACAATGATCACTATGGTAGGTCTAGATATAATGTGTCACCACAGGAAGATATTACATAATTATTGACTATATCCCCACACTGTGCATTTCATACCCATGACTCATTTATTTTGCAACCAGAAATTTTTACCTCTTAATTCCCTCATTTATTTCATTGCTCTCTCCCCATTTACCACTCCAGCTACCTCCTTTTTGTTCTCTATATCTATAACTCTGTTTTGCAATGAGTAAAGTTGCTCAGTCGTGTCCAACCCTTCGTGACCCCGTGGACTGTAGCCTACCAAGTTCCACTGTCCATGGGATTTTCCAGGCAAAAATACTGGAGTGGGTTGCCATTTCCCTCTCCAGGAGATCTTCCCAACCCAGGGATTGAACCTGGGTCTCCCGCATTGTAGGGAGACACTTTACTGTATAAGCCACCAGGGAAGTCTGTTCTGCAATATTTATTCTTTTATTTTTTTTATAAGATTTCACATATGTATAAGCTATATGGTATTTATCTTTTCCTGCCTGACATATTTCACTTAGTGTAATACTCTAAATTCATCCAGGTTACTGTATAGCAATATATTATTTGTTTTCATGGCTGAGTAGTATTCACCGTTTCCACATCTATTTGCCATGAAGTGATAGGACTGAATGTCATGATGTTAGTTTATTGACTTTCGCATTTTAAGCAAGCTTTTTCACTCTCTTCGTTCACTTTCATCAAGAGACTCTTCAGCTCCTCTTCACTTTCTACCATAATGATGGTGTCATCAGCATATCTGAGATTATTGACATTTCCATTGGTAATCATCTTATATCCAGCTTGTGCTTCATGCAGCACAGCAGTTTTCATGATGTACTCTGCATATAAGCACATATGTACACCCTGCATAATGTACAGGTGACAATATACAGCCTTGACATACTCCTTTCACAATTTGGAACCAGACTATGTCCTGTTCTAACTGTTGCTTCTTGATCTGGATATAGATTTCTCAGGAGGCATGTCAGGTGGTCTGGGATTCCTATCTCTTTAAGGATTACCCACAGTTTGATTTGATCCACACAGTCAAGGCTTTGGTGTAGTGAATAAAGCAGAAGATGTTTTTCTGGAACTAGCTTGCTTTTTCAGTGATCCGAAGGATGTCGGCAACTTGATCTCTGGTTCCTCTTCCTTTTCTAAATCCAGCTTGAACATCTGGAAGTTCTTGGTTCATGCACTGCTGGAGTCACACTTGGAGAATTTTGAGCATTACTTTGCTAGCATGTGAAATGAGTGCAATTGTTCAGTAGTTTGAACATTCTCTGGTGTTACTTTTCTTTGGGATTGAAATGAAAACTCACCTTTTCCAGTCCTGTTGCCACCGCTGAGCTTTCCAAATTTTCTGAAATACTGAGTGCAGCACAGCATCATGTTTTAGGATTTGAAATAGCTCAACTGGAATTCTTTCACCTCCACTAGCTTTGTTCATAGTGATGCTTCCTAACTTCCACTTGACTTTGCATTTCAGGATGTCTCACTCTAGGTGAGTGATCAAACCATCATGACTATCTGGGTCTTAAAGATCTTTTTTGTATAATTTTTCTGTGTATTCTTGTCCCCTCTTCTTAATATCTTCTGCTTCTGCTTCTGTCCTTTATTGTGCTCATCTTTGCATGAAAACTTCCCTTTGTATCTCTAATTTTCTTGAAGAGTTCTCTAGTCTTTCCCATTCTATTGTTTTCCTCTATTTCTTTGCATTGAACAATGGAAACAATGGCAGACTTTATTTTCTTGGGCTCCAAAATCATTGCAGATGGTGATTGCAGCCATGAAATTAAAATACTGACCTGAGTATTCATTGTGTGTATTAATATATACCATCTCTTCTTTATACACTTATTTATTGATGGACACTTCCTTTGCTTCCATATCTTGACACTTGTAAGTAGTGCTGCTACAAACCGAGCATATATCTTTTCCAATTTTTTATTTACTTAGTGCAAATACCCAGAGTGGAGTTGCTGGATCATATGGTAATTATATTTTTAATTTTTGAGGACTCTCATACTATTTGGGGCATTCCTTGTGGCTCAGCTAGTAAAGAATCTGCCTGTTATAAAGAAGACCTGTGTATGATCCCTGAGTTGGGAAGATCCCCTGGAGAAATGAATGGCTATACACTCTGGTATTCTGGCCTGGAGATTCCATAGACTGTATAGTCCATGGGGTTGCAAAGAATTGGACATGACTGAGCAACTTTCACAATCACTTTCACATCATTTTACATTTTGTTCAGCTGATCCATTCCTCTCAATCATTTAATCCAATTTTAGTTTTTTCTAGCATATTTTTATTTCCGTTATGGTATTATTCTGCTATGATTTATTTGTCTATATTTTTATCTCTTTATTTTAAACCTCTAATTTTTCACTCTATCATTCAATCTTTTCCCACATTCTTTCAGCATCTTTACCACGATTACCTTGAATTCTTTACCAGGTAGATTGCTTATCTTCACTTCAATTATTTCTTTTTCTGGGATTTTAACTGATTTGTTTATTTGAAAATTATTCCTCCATTGTGTCATTTTGTCTATCTATCTTTTTTTCCTTGTGTATTACACAAGTTAATTTCATTTCCCAGCCTTGGTGAGTGGCTTATTATAGGAGATGTCTTATGTGTTACCACAGTACATAATATTTTTGTTATCAAAACTATAGTCTTTTGGTATACTCCCCATGTGACTTTGTGGTCCCTTCTGTTGTGTCTAGTTGACTATTGTGGGAAGTCTTGTGGATGCTGCTGGCACACAGGTTGGCTTACAAACCCTGCCTTGTGTAGAGGTCACTAGACACTTGTGGATAAGGCAGAGTAGCCACCATTAGGCTAACACCAGCTTCAAAATCCCCAAGGTCCTGCAGCAAGAAGCCCTAGATCATGGTTCTGTCCATCAGTAGCCAGCATTAGCCCCAGGACTCCCTGGGCCCCAGATTCACCCACCTGCAGGCAAACATGACCTCCAAGCCACCTGACCACCTTACCTGTCCACTCTGGGATCCAGCCCTGCTCAGCAGTAGACTGATATCAGATTTGGGAACCCCAGACTCTATAGCCAGCTGTGTAGGAATCATTTCTACCCACCAGCAGGACAACACCAGATCTGGGACCCCTACATCCACAATCATCCACCCCGGGACTCAGCTCTGCCCAACAATGGATCAAAACCTGCCCTGGCGACAGGGCCTAGGGAGTCCCAGATTTGCTGCCAACCCACTGGCGTGGTGGGGGCTAAGTTTGTACTGCTGGCTATGGGGCTCCAAGTAGTCCTGTGGCTAGTGCCAGTGCACTAGTGTGTGGGGCTGGGTCCTGGGCCCTCTGGTGGACAGATCAAGGTTTGGGGTGACTGTGGCCTCAGGGGATCTTAAATCACCTGGGCTAATGATGGGTAGAGCTAAGACTTTCTTGGATAGCTGTTTGGTCTTGAGTATTGTATAGTGATGCCTAACGGCTGGTGGGCAAGCCTGGGTCCCATGGATCATATACCTCTACTAAATGAGGATTCCAAATTAGCACTTGCCAACCCCAATGTCTTCATGATAGACTCAAATCCCTAAAATGGCTCCTGCTAGTGTCTATGTCCCCAGGGTGAGCTCCAGTTGCTTCTTGACTCTCTGGAAGGCTCTCCAAGGTCATTAGATTGTTTGGCCTAGGCTCCTTTCAAATTCTTGCTTCTTCTGTGGGTCTCAGATTATGCGACACTTTGCATGTACTCTTTAGGAGTGGATTTTCTTGCCCTCAGTCCTCCAGTTCTCCCAAAAGTAAACCCACTGGCTTCAAGTCCAGAGTTCTGTGGCCTTATCTTCTTGGTGTAGGAATCCCAATTTGGGTAGCCTCTTGAACTCCTTGCTCCTTGGGGAGAAGTTCTACAACTGCAATCATTGTCATGTGTGTGAGTCACCCACTTGTGTGTATAGATCTTGATTATATTGCACCCCTGCCCTTATTTCCTGCCTTGTGGTTTCTTCTTTATACATTTAGTTAGAGAATAGCTAGTATTTTGCTATTTATCATCTATTGTTACTCTGTAAATAGTTTTAATTTTGGCGTGCCTGTGTGAGGAACTGAGCTTAGCATCATTCTACTCTGCCATCTTAGCCACTTCCTGAAAAATTTTCAGTCAAAACCTGGACATTTTCCTAATATGTTATGGATTCTTGGATCTTATGAAAACCATCTCTTCTAGCTGATTTTTCTGACACTATGGCTGAGCACTATCTCCTTGATATCAAGTGGAAATAAGTTCTCACTTAGTCTCCATTGACACCCAAGATTGGGGAGGTATCTCATTACTGCTGGTTAAAGATAGGTATTTAGGATCTTATTGTTATCTCCATAATCACTGTGGTGGAGGTACACATATTACTGCTGAGCAAAGTTGAATGTCCTGACTTGCACTAGACCTGCTCTGAAACCACCTATTGGGAAGTGGGAATGGCAACCCACTCCAGTATTCTTGCCTGGAGAATTCCATGGACAGAGGACCCTGGCAGGCTGCAATCCATGGGGTCGTAAAGAGTCAGACATGACTGAGCGACTAACACTACTACTACTGATAGCAACTGCTACTGCTACTGGCAGTGGTAGCAACTACTTCCACTGATGATGGGAAAGACTGAAGGCAGGAGAAGGTGTGATAGAGGATGAGGTGGTTAGATAGCAACACCAATTCAATGGACATGAATTTGATCAAAATTCAGGAGATGACAGTGGAGGACAGAGGGGCCCAATGTGCTACAGTGCATGGACACAAAGAAATATGCATGGCTAAGCAACTAAACAACAACTACCTAACTTGGAAGGAAGGTACCCATCAGTTCAGTTCAATTCAGTTCAGTTGCTCAGTCATGTCTGACTCTTTGCGACCCCATGGACTGCAGCATGCCAGGCCACCCTGTCCATCACCAAATCCCACAGCTTGCTAAAAACTCATTTCCATTAAGCCAGTGATGCCATCCAACCATCTCATTCTCTGTCACCCCCTTCTCCCCCTGCCTTCACACCCTCTCAGCATCAAGATTCTTACCAATGAGTCAGATCTTTTTATTAGGTGGCCAAAGTATTAGAGTTTCAGCTTCAGCATGTCATTCCAAAGATTATTCAGAACTGATTTTATTTAGGATGGATTGGATGGGTCTCCTTGCAGACCAAGGGACTCTCAAGAGTCTATTCCAACACCACAGTTCAAAAGCATCAATTCTTCAGTGCTCAGCTTTTTTTATAGTCCAATTCTCACATCCATACATGACTACTGGAAAAATCATAGCTTTGACTAGGTGGACTTTTGTTGGCCAAGTAACGTCTCTGCTTTTTAATAAGCTGTCTAGGTTGGTCATAACTTTTCTTCCAAGGAACAAGTGTCATTTAATTTCATGGCTGCAGTCACCATCTGCAGTGATTTTGGAGCCAAAAATAAATAAATAAAGCCTGTCACTGTTTCCACTGTTTCCCCATCTATTTGTCATGAAGTAATGGGACTGGATGTCATGATATTAGCTTTCTGAATGTTGAGTTTTTAAGCCAACTTTTTCACTCTCCTCTTTCACTTTCATCCACAGGTTCTTTATTTCATCTTCACCTTCTGCCATAAGGGTGGTGCCATCTGTATATCTGATATTATTGGTATTTCTCTCTGCAATCTATATTCCAGCTTTTGTTTGATCCAGTCCAGTATTTCTCTGATGTGCTCTGCATTTAAGTTAAATAAGTAAGGTAACAATATACAGCCTTGATGTACTCCTTTCCTGATATGGAATCAGTCTGCTTTTTCATGTCCAGTTTTTCCTGTTAATTCCTGTCCCTTAGTGACATTCCCAAATGTGGAGATAGCCAACTTAGAGTCACATAGCATAGGAACTTAAGTAGAAAATCTATGCATTGTAGTACTTGAAGCTTTCCTCTTTCAATCCCTAGTTCAATTGTCTTCTACAAGGATATTAGAATATAAGCATTGAAAGTTCCATAAGTTGGAGGTTTATTCCTTCACAGAGCTTGGAGAAATCACAAATCTATAAAAGTCTGAGTCTTCAGCACAGCAGCAGCAGTCAACCAGCTATGTGATTTATGGAAAATTTCCTGCCACTGTGCAGTAGTAGAAGCAGGAACATATTGTAGGTCCAGTATACCTAAAATCAATATTAAAGCTATATTACAGCTAATTCCTTGCCTTAAATGCTTTTCTGATGAATTATTTTCAGAGAAAATGAGTTGTCTCTTATGGAGTATATAGCAGTCAATGACTATTTCATTTAGTAAATATTGATCTTTTTTTAAGATCTAGATTAAGAATTAGAGTAGGTGTGTTGAAGTACCGTTTCAGGCCAGGAAGAGACACAGGTGTAATATTTTCAAGTGGAGAAAGCACATTTAACAGAAGAGAAGAAGGTAAGGGAGTTTGGAGGCAGTAAACAGGCAGTCATGTAACCATGACAGTTGGTACTGGTCCAGGCAGATCTGTGGCAGCCCAGAAGAGGATAGCTGACTAAATAAAGCGTATAAAGATAGAAGAATGATAATAAAGTTTGTTTCTTGTAGTAAGTGGGGGCTATTGACCCAATTACTCTAAGTTAGGGAGTTCAAGTAACCAAAAATCAACCATAAGAATTGTGAACTGCTTCTAATATGTCTGGCCTGCTCCTCAGGTCGGACCCTTGCTAAAACAGGCCAGTCTGAGTTACTTCCAATTTAAACCAATACTACAGCTCCCTGACCTAGTAAGAAAAATTCTAGTCAAAATTGTCCCTGAGGTCATCCCTGGTATAGACTTGAGAGAAACATTGTCTTAGTTTTCATCATGAATATGGGCTTCATACCAAAATCATTAAATGCTTCATATGCTTCTAGCATTGTTAGGATGATGGAAAGATTTGTTGAAGTATTAATATTTTCTAAATAGTTGAAACAAGTTTACACATACACACAAAACATCATTAAAAGACATTCACCTTAATGGGAAAAATCAAAGGATTAATTGGCAGTCTAATATTTAGTTTGTTAGTACTAATATGAAATTTAGGAAGAAGAAGACCAAAATCACATCATTATTCCATATTCCAGCAGTGGGCTCTTGCTTTACTATACCTATTCTCATTCAGTTTATCTATAGGCCATTGAATATGGTGAGTCCTTATTCAGAGTTTTTGGAGCCATGCAGTCCACAGTGTCAATTCTGGATGACCACATTAGCCACTATCTATAGCTAGAGAGGATATCATGTGCTTCTTGAATGCATATATGGGCTTCATCAACTGCTTCTTAGCTGGAAGGAGTAACTTCTCTGTATTGTCTCTCTCATTCCATTATCTCTATTCCACTTAGGAAGAAATGCCCCAAAGTGGCTCTGGCCACCAAATACTATTCTCTCACAAAAGTCCACGTGACACATTGGTGAACAAAACATAAAAAAAGGCCAGCAGAAGCATTAAGAGTGTTGTAATAGTCTACCTCCCATTCCTTTGACTTCTGATCAAGTATATAGACTTGCCTTTTCCTTTGTGTTATTAGGAAATTTTGATGGGCCTTGATACTCATTGACGCACAAAGACAGACAGACGTTCTTTTTCATGAAAGTCTTTGAAACCCTTCTATGGACTTTTCTGAACTATTTATAAATGTTAATTTTTGACCCAACCCTAATTGGAATTATGTATAGTAACGAAGAAGGTGGTGCCACCTTCACCTCACCTAGAATGTCTTTAAGTTCTCTAAATGACACAACTGCAACTAAGAGTGAGTCTCCTTTGCCAAAACTTTGGGTTTAGTTTCATTATTTGCTTCTAAGTGAAGACACTTTGTTAGATTTTGATTTAAATAAACCCTATTCTTATTTGTTTATATTTGGGCTGGGTCTTCATTGCTGTGCAATGTATTCTCAAGTTGTGGCAAGCATGGGTTACTCTTTAGTTGCACTGAGTGGGCTTCTCAAAGCACTGCGAGGAGTGCATGGACTCTAGGTGCTTGAACCTCAGGAGTTCTGGCAGGTGGGCTCCGTAGATGTGGTTCCCAGGCTCTAGAGCACAGGTCCAAGAGCTGTGGCACATGGGTTTAGTTGCTTGTTGCCATGTAGGATCTTCCCGGATCAAGGATGAAACTGGTGTCTCCTGCATTGGCAGGTGAATTCTTTACAACTGGGCTATAGGGAAGCCCTAAATAAAGCAGTATCTTAAGTATATTACTCTGGCAGAGTAGTTTAACCATATTAAACATGTTCCACTTCTGAATAGATTGAACTACATCAAAATTACTTACATAATTTCTTAAAATCATAGGACATTAAGGACAGTAGCATGTGCGCCAGAGATTTACTGCTGTTTGCGGCTAGAAATGATCTTTCCGGCTAATAGCAGTGGAAATCTTCATACCTTAGTGCTGAGAAGCATGTGTCTTCTTAGCTAGAGTGAAGAGGATGTGATTATTGTAAAGTCCAAGTTGGCCTGTTTAATTTCTCATTGGTTGTCCTAGAGAGGGTTCCTCATGTAACTCAGCAATTCCTGTAATTCACAGACAGGAAAGTTCCAGAAACTTTAAGAACAAAGTCTGACTATTTTTTTTTAAGCTACAGTTTTTCATTAAAACAGGATTATGAAGTGACTATTATTTTTTTTTACTAGCATTTTCCAGTATAACAACTGAAACTGGAATAAGTATTTATATTTTATTAATAAAAATGAATTTTGACAAATAAAGGCAGCAGCACAACACAAATGCTTTAAAATACATACCTGTGAAAATGCTCAAAAATGAGATAAATCACAGCTCAGGAAGATACATGTAAATGGACATCTATTGTTATTAGAAAACAAAAAGGAAATAATTAATGGAGATGCTTTCTTCCATATCTATAAACTGCTGAACAATGACGTATATAAATATATGATATGTATATATTACATGAAAATAATTTGTATGACATTACATGCAGATATGTGGATAGATATAGATGCCACTGGGTGCCAAAGAGATGACAGGTTTTCATAAGTAATGGAGTAGAGTTTCAGTTTTAGGAGTAAAGGAAGAGCAACTGTGACAGGAATGGAGGTGCCAGACAGTATTTAGGAGACATAGTAGTTAAATTTCATAGTATAACTCTGACAATATTTAGAGCTTCATGAAAGTAATCTGTGTATCTACTAGCAATGATCTGAATACAGACAAGTGAAAGAACTCAAAGAGCAGTTAACAAGTCAATTTCTTGCTTATTTTAACTGAAATATGTAAGGTATCAGATACACAGTGACCCAGAATAGTGTCTTTTTAAAATATTTAATTACAAACATCCAATAGTGACATTTTCCATATCTTTGTTTCTGCATTATGACATTGATTGTAAGTGACCTCTTTTAGCATTGGACATAGTGTTATTAGTGACTTCAAATCTATTCAGATTAGAGAAACAATTCCAGGATTCTAGAAAATCCAGAAGAAATTCAGGAAGTTCATTCATGAGATTCTGTTCTTTTATAGCCAAAATCTGTGTCAGTCACAGTTCTCCAAGGAAACTTGGAGAACATACACCCATAGTAGCCACTACCTTAACTAATTTCTGTTGTTCAATAGCTCAGTCATGTGCAAACTCTATGCTACACCATGGACTGGAGCATGTCAGGGTTCCCTGTCCTTCACCATCTCCCAGAGATTGCTCAAACTCATGTCCATTGAGTTAGTGATGCCATCCAACCATCTTGTCTGCTGTCATCCCCTTCTCCCTGTGACTTCAATCTTTCCTAGAATCAGAGTCTTTTCTAATGAGTCTGGTCTTCACATCAGGTGACCAAAGTATTGGAGTTTCTGCTTACAAAAGTATTGGAGTTTCATCTTCAGCATCAGTCCTTCCAATATTCAGGACTGATCTCCTTTAGGATTGACTGGTTTGATTTCCTTGAAGTCCAAGGGACTCTCAAGAGTCTTCTCCAACATCACAGAAAGAAGGCATCGACAGTTTGACATTCAGCCTTCATTAAGGTCCAAATGTCACATTCATACATGACCATGGGAAAAAAAAAAAAAAAAAAAAAAAACTTTGGCTAATTGGACCTTTGTAGGGAAAGTAATGTCTGTGCTTTTTAATATGCTGTCTAGGTTTGTCATAGCTTTTCTTACAAAGAACAAGGGTCTTTTAATTTCATGGCTTCAGTCACCATCTCCAATGATTTTGGATCCCAAGAAAATAAAGTCTTTCACTGTTGCCATTGCTTCTCTTTCTATTTGCCAAGAAATGATGGGACCAGATGCTATGATTTTGTTTTTTGAATGTTAAATTTTAAGCCAGCTTTTCACTCTCCTCTTTTAATTTCATCAAGATGTTCTTAAATTTTTCTTTGCTTTCTACCATAAAGGTGGTTGTCATCAACATATCTGAGGTTATTGATATTTCTCCTGGAAATCTTGATTCCAGCTTGTGCTTCATCTAGCCTGGCATTTTACATGATGTACTTACTTTGCATACAAGTAATATAAGCAAGGTGGCAATATATAGCCTTGATATGTTCCTTTCCCGTTTGGAACCAGTCTGCTGTTTCATGTCTGGTTCTAACTGTTGCATCTTGGCCTGCATACACGTTTCATAAGAGACAGTAAAGGTGGTCTGGTATTCCCCTCTCTTGTAGAATTTTCCAGTTTGTTGTGATCCACACAGTCAAAAGCTTTAATGAAGTCAATAAAGCAGAAGTAGATGCTTTTTTCTGGAATTTTCTTGCTTTTTATATACTAGAAAGGATGTTGGTAATTTGACCTCTGGTTTCCCTGCCTTTTCTAAATCCATCTTGAACATCTGGCAATTATCCTTTCATGTACTGTGGAAGCCTGGCTTGGAGAATTTTGAGCATTACTTTGCTAGCACATGAAATAAGTGCAACTGTGCAATACCTTAAACATTCATTGGCATTGCCCTTCTTTAGCATTTGAATGAAAACTGACTTTTTCCAGTCCTGTAGCCACTGCTGAGCTTTCCAAATTTCCTGGCATATTGAGTGCAACACTTTCACAGTATCATCGTTTAGAATTTTAAATAGCTAAGCTGGAATTCCATCACTTCCACTAACTTTGTTTGTAGTGATGCTTCCTAAGACACAGCTGACTTTGCACTCCAATATGTCTGGCTCTATATGAGTGATTATATCATTGTGATTATTTGGGTCATGAATATCATTTTTGTAAAGTTCTTCTGTATATTCTTGCCACCTCTTCTTAGTATCTTCTGCTTCTGTTAGGTCTATACCATTTCTGTCCTTTATTGTGTCCATCTTTGCATAAAATATTCTTTGGTATCTTTAATTTTCTTGAAGAGATCTCATCTTTCCCATTCTATCATTTTCCTCTATTTCTTTGTATTGTTCACTTAGGAAGTCTTTCATATCTCTCCTTGCTATTCTTACTAACATTAGTAAGATATAGATATGCAAGATGGTGGGAAATAAATCTTGACAAAACTTCAGAGACCTTCAACTTCAGTGAAATTTCTAGAAGTGCAAAGTGAAAGATAAGTTGTGACATTGTTTCTCTAACAAGCAAAAACCAGGTACAACATTTATTGGGCCTCTGGATTATGAAGGCAGCATACTCTCAGGTTACTACACTAGGCCATTTCCCACGGGGACCAAAAAGTTGTTTCTTTTCCATGGGGCCCATACCTGAAGTCCTGAGGTGATGACTAAGGAGAGAATCAATCATAGAGGCTGAGAAGTTAAAACTTAAAAGGGGTGAGCAAATATTTAACAATGCGCAGATAAGGGTTAAGGGCAGGAATTTATCCAGTCAACCCTGGATAAATTAGGAAGAATGGTCCAGGAGAAGTACATAAATTCAAGAAGAAAATTTAGATAAAAAAAATATTGACAAATTTCAGAAAAGTGGCTGATCAAAAAAATATAATAAAAATTTAGACGTCGCTTTTGAAATCCTAGACTATAAATGCTTACAATTTCCTGAGAAGTTTGTATTTTCTATGGCAGTTTCATCTAAGAAATGCATATGAGTTTTTGATACCTAGAAAGGTATTTTAAAATGGCAAGATAGTTCACCATTTACATAAGATTATATTGAAATGAATGTGCTATCAAAATTTGTCTCTGAATTTCAGAATTCATTAAACAATAATATAGCAAAAGACACGAGCAATGGCTTTGTAGGGACTATTTGGAGTTGTTGTTTTTCAGTCATAAGTAGTGTCCAAATTGTGACCCCATGGACTGCAGCATGCCAGGCTTCCCTGTCCTTTGCTATGTACCAGAGTCTGCTCAAACTCATGTCCACTGAGTCGGGGATGCTATCTGACCATTGTATCCTCTGTTGCTTCCTTCTCCAGCCTTCAGTCTTTCCAAGCATCTTTTCCAATGAGTCATCTATTTGAATGAGTTCATCAAAATATTGGAGCTTCAGCTTCAGCATCAGTCCTTCAAATGAATATTCAGGGTTGATTTCCTTTAGAATTGAATGATTGTGTCTCCTTTCTGTCCCAGGAACTCTCAAGAGTCTTGCAGCACCAAAATTTGGAGTGTATCAGTTTAATTATCTCTCGTGATATAACCTTAGTTATTACCTTCATGTTTCTGGGCTGTGAGCAAAACAGGAAAAAAGATGCTATGGCCTAGTCTAAACCAAACATTTAATTTGGGAAGACATGTCCTTTTTAATGATACAGCATGCAACATATTTTTAAAATATGTGTTTTCAGAAGAAACTTTTTATATAAGCCACATTTAAGTATAAGTCTTATATATCTGAACATCATTTTTAAAGACTGTCAGTTGAAAAATCCTGATCCAAGGAGTGAGTACCACAATATATTGGTCTTTAATTGAGAAAGGAATGCATCAAGGCTGTATATTGTCACCCTGCTTATTTAACTTGTATGCAGAGTAAGTACATCATATGAAATGCAGGGCTGGATGAAGCACAAGCTGGAATCAAGATTCCTGGGAGAAGTATCAATAACCTCACATATGCAGATGGCACCACCCTTATTGCAGAAAGCAAAAGGGAACTAAAGAAATTCTTGATGAAAGTGAAAGAGGACAGTGAAAAAGTTGGCTTAAAAATCAGCATTCAAAGATAAAATCATGGCATCCAGTCCCTTCACTTCGTGGCAAAAAGAAGGGGAAACCATGGAAACAGTGACAGATTTTATTTTCTTGGGCTTCAAAATCACTGTAGATGGTGACTGCAGTCATAAAATTAAAAGGCACTTGCTACTTGGAATAAACCAAGACAGTGTATTAAAAGCAAAGATATTACTTTCCCAACACATGTCCATCTAGTCAAAGCTATTTTTTTTTTTTTCCTGTAGTCACGTATGAATGTGAGAGTTGGACCATAAAGAAGGCTGAGCACCAGAGAATTGATGTTTTTGAACTGTGGTGCTGGAGAAGACTCTTGAGAATCCCTTGGTCTTCAAGGAGATCCAACCAATCCATCCTAAATGAAATCAGTTCTGAATATTCATTGGAAGCACTGATGCTGAAGCAGGAGCTCCAGTACTTTGGCCACCTAATGAAAAGAGGTGACTCATTGGAAAGGTTCTTGTTGCTAGGAAAGATTGAAGGCAGGGGGAGAAGGGAATGACAGACAATGTGATGATTGCATGGCATCACTGACTTGATGGAAATGAGTCTGAGCAAACTCCGGAAGTTGGTGATGCACAGGAAAGCCTGGTGTGCTTCAATACACGGGGTTGCAAAGAACATTACTGAGACACTGAACATCAACATTTTTCTTTTAATAAACTCTAAAGTGAGTGAAAGTGAGAAAGCTCAGTCGTGTCTGACTCTTTGCAACTCCATGGATTGTAGCCTACCAGGCTCCTCCGTCCATGGAGCTTTCCAGGCAAGAGTACTGGAGTGGGTTGCCATTTCCTTCTCCAGGGGCTCTTCCTGACCCAGGGATTGAGCTCGGGTCTCCTGCATTGCAGGCAGACGCTTTACCGTCTGAGCCATCAGGGAAGCCTTTAAACTCTAAAAGTTCCCTTTAAATTAACAAGAAAATAATTGGGGAGAGAATGAATTAATTTCTAACCAAAAATTTATAAATAAATATGATCTCATATAGATGCACACTTTTTATTTAAAATATATTGGATGAACTTTATTGATTTAGTTTTCTTTTTGCTTTGTTTTCCTCATGGAAAATAATCAGTCATTTAATTAATTCCATTTCCCACTAGTAACTTATGACAATCAAGATTCTCCTAAGAAAACATTCATGTAGCAAAAAGTTGTTGCTCATTGTATGCAAGACATAAAGAAATTGATGTAAATAAATTTAAGAAATGATTCCATCTGATAAGAATTAAGCTTAATATTTTCAGAGGCTATTGAATCTCACTCTCATGATCAAAGAGATGCTTATCTTATGTGCACCACTGGCAGATTCATGAGAATGACTGTGTAACAAAGTAAAATTAATCAGACATAAATTATACTTCTATGTTTATAATTATATCTACAGTAACATAACTCTTCAATGATTATTTGATAATACCAAAATCTAACCCAGAAGCAGGAAATGTTTGCATTGTAAAACCTGTAAGATCCAGATTTTAATGGATATTTTCTAGGAAAATGTAACTAGCTATGAAATATACCTCAATAAAGAGCCCTATATGTAGTCAATTATTCACTAAACTGTAAGTAGAAAAAATGATCATTTTTGTAAGATAATTAAATATATACATCATATAATATTATTACAATTAATAGTATATACTTATGTGTTTATTTAATATACCACATCTATTCCCTCATATAAATTTATGTAGATGCAGCAACTCCTATAAAACAGCCCTACACACTACATATAATATTCCAGTGTTATAAAGTATACCATGTTGACACAATCAAAAATAAAAAAGTGTCTACAATTCTCTGAAATTTGCAAATCAATTTCATAACACCAGATCTCTAAATGGATAGGTGGTCGTTTAAATTTACTTTATCTGTAAAACACTTATTTCTTAGTATATCACTCCTCTACTTATTTCTTCAGAAGACTTGATCTCTTGGTATATTCAAAATACACCAATAGATATAAATAAAAATGAATTTAAATGTCTAGTTTCCTGGGGATAACCATTGCTATCGGCAATAGCTAGAAAATCAGAATGTAGCACCACTGATCGCTCTGGGTGACTGAAGGAAAATTTTTGCACGGCTCCATACACAGATTCTTTTTACACAGAGAAATATCTTTTGGAGATAGACATTGGCAGCCCTTAAATCTGGATCACTGAATAGAAGAGTAATATTACTCCTAGTGTACAGTCAGTTAGAACAAGGAGGTTGCTACATCCAAACATATAATTAAATATAGTAATTTGAACTACACTGATTTGGATTTATGATTACATTAAAAATGTTGTAGTTGAAGGTTATCTTTAAAAAACACCTTTCCTATGTACATATTTGTTACACTAAAAGGACAAATATAGCATATTTAGGAGAATTAAATACCCTCAATACTCCCAGGCACTATGGTAGGACACATACACACCTGAGAGAAAGCAGTGAATATGTGTTTACCTCCATGGAGAAGTCTATTAAAATTCTGTGTATAGTGCTAAACAATTTGGAATCATTGCAGAGATGAACACAAAGTTACAGAGTCTATTTGAAGTCTCTACAAATCCAATAGTCAAAACAATCAAACAACATCATAGTTAGTATTTTTCTAGGAGACACATGGAGAATATCAGCCAATTATTCTTTGAGGGTGGGTGCAGAAAATGACCTGAAAAGCTTTATGAAGGGATTATTTTGGCAAAAAAAAAAAAAAGAATTAAAGAGGAAATGCTTAGTTCACAAAGATGAAAACAATGGAGATGAGTAGGCTTGTTACATTCTTTTCTGGTAACTATGAAAACAATCCAGTTACATTTTATCAAGGATGTGGGTCATTTAAAAACCTGAAAGGTGACCTGAACAATAATCACAAAGTTAGTTGTTTTCCAAGTCTTGATGATTGAATGTAACCATGTGTTCTCTGATCAGTTCAGTTGCTCAGTCGGGTCCTACTCTTTGCCACCCATGAACTACAGCACGCCAGGCTTCCCTGTCCATCACCAACTCTCTGAGCTTGCTCAAATTCATGTCGATCGTGATAGTGATGCCATCCAACCATCTCATCCTTGGTGTTCCCCTTCTCCTCCCACCTTCAGTCTGTCCCAGCATCAGGGTCTTTTCCAATGCGTCAGTTTTTTGCATCAGATGGTCAAAGTATTGGAATTTTAGCTTCATCATCAGTCCTTCCAATGAATATTCAGGACTGATTTCCTTTAGTATGGAAGGATATGCTTGCAGTCCAAGGGACTCTCAACAGTCTTCTCTAACACCCAGTTCAAAAGCATCAATTCTTCAGCACAAGTCTTAATGACTGGATGGAACCATGCGTTCTCTGATAGCTACACACAAAAGATAGAATGGAAATACTTCCCTTAAATGGTCTGTCTTGATTTATTTTCTATGTTCTTTCTTTCAGCTGTCTCCACTTTCATGGTGTTCTGGCTGAGACCAAGTGTATAAAAAAAGCAGGCCAAAAGTATTAAGTAAAATTTTATGGAATTTTTATGCTAAAAGAAGGTAGAATATTGATAATTTCATGTTTGAATCTAACATAATCATAGAATAATTGTACTTTTTGAACTGAAATGTTCACAAAGAAAATATGTGAAACTTTCAATTTCCAGTAGGAAAAGTGAGCTCCATCATGATATGACTTATTCAAGGGAACAAAAGAAATGATTAGCATAAACATTAATTCTGTTAAGACAAGGAATTAAGTAGGCCATAGCATTCATTCCAAATAAATTAATCTCTTTAGAAATAATTTAGACAGTGTTTTTTGGTTTATGATGTTGTTTCTGTTATGTGATTTTTCTATAATGGATGTATGGAGATAAATTATATGCTGAATATATTTATATGGCTTAAAAATACCTAATGTATTCATTTTAGCTACATTAATTTGGAAAATGTGATCATTAGTAAAAGGCTATTCTTGTGTATTTCCTCCCATACCTTAAATCACATAATATAGGTGTTACAGTGAATTTTTTAATTTATTCCATTATGTTAGCTTTCATGTTGAAGACAATACATCATTTATACAACTGATATTTATTTATTGATGCCCATTAGCAAATAACTCCACTAGGTGCTATGGATAGAAAATTATAAAAACTGTCCCTAGCTCTTAAATATCTAATAGCATGTGTTTTTATTTGTTTTAAATGAAATATTCAATTTTTCAAAATGTGAGCTCATTTAGTGATATAATTAATATTTAAAGGTTTAAAATAAGCCAAACTTCAAAGAGGTAAATTGATAGACACATCTAGATTAATTCCTTTGATAAAGCTAAACAACTTTTTAAAAGTTTTCTTTAAACTTTTATATATCTGTTAAAGATTGCTTTTCATTTACAGTTATTATAAA
>ML661906.1:5714147-5778083 GCA_007570785.1 Antilocapra americana | reverse complement strand
AAGAATCAAAAGACTTATATATATAGAAAACTATAAAACACTGATGAAAGAAATCAAGGAGAACACAAACAGATGGAGAATATGCCGTGTTCGTGGATTGGAAGAATCAATATAGTGAAAATGAGTATACTACCTAAAGCAATCTATAGATTATATATGTATTTTTTGAAATGTTGCAATGGGGAAGGTAGTTTCTCCAAACTATATACATCCATTAGAGAATGATAAAGGAAGTGAACTTCTAATTCTGCTTATATTTCTCTCCTATCTTGTTTTAGGATAGTGAGAGCTTGTCTTTTAAGTGCTATTTTATTCTTCTGCTTTTAAAACAGTATATAGTTAAAATGATGAAAAATCAGAGTCTGGACAAAATGAGAAATTTAAAAAGAATGTGTGGATTGAGCTGAGGATTCTTAATCATGGACAGTGATTCTTGCACTTGGATGTACATTGACAGTACCTGGGAATTTTTTTTTTTTAAATCCATACGAATCTAAAAAAACAAAATGAGATCACAGAATCTCTAGAGGAAATACTGTTATCAATTTCATTTATACTTCTCCAGGGAATTCTCTGGTGGTACAAAGGCTAGGACTTGGCAATTTCATTGCCAAGGGCCCGAGCTGGATCTCTGGTCCTGAAATTAAGATCTCATAAGCCCCACAGAGTGGCCAAAACAAAACAAACTTTCCCATACAGTTGCAGTGTTTGTTGGAAATGTGAGAAGCATTTATAAGAAGTGCCTCTTCTTAAAGCTGTTTCTCTCTGGAAACCTGAGTGTAAATCTCCCTCCCAATAAGTTATTATGTGATATGAAGAACAATGAATATTTTCCCTTTGTGCCTATAGTTCTCTACCCTAGAAATTATTTTAACTCAACCCTTTCTTCCTGCCTACAGGCTTGATGCAGACTACAATGTATGCTTTGGACCTTAACTAATTCTCACTGCAAGAAATAGGAGCTTATAAGTAAATCTGTAGGTTATCTAAGGAATACTTTTATTTCAAAAGAAATCAGCAAACTGATCACAGATTCAGTGAGAAGCAAATGTTTTGTTATTTTGAAGAACAAATAATAATAAAGCTTCATATACTAAATGCAGTAAGAAAGATATATGAACTAATACTATCATCTATAAACAGAAGAAGATAAACAATAAATATCAAACCAAAATACATAGGGCAGAAAAAGAGCTGACATAAACATCACAGTAGATAGGGCAAGTAAGGAATATTTGTCAATGCATGGAAAATAAATTTGAAAATTGGAATAGTAGACAATTGAAAAATTCTTGCAGAGGTATCAAGGAAAGATAAATCAATACAAATTCTATAAGAGAACTGAAAGGAAATAAAATATAAGACATAAGTTTTAATATCTGAATTGCAGGATTTATAGAATGAGAGGGAAAAAAGTAGGACTCAGAGGATTTGAATGAAATGTCCTAGAATAAAAAGAAATATAATATAAGCTTTCAAAGTTGAAGATGCCTTAAAATACTAAAGGGGAGTGATGAGGAACATTTCAGAGCAAACCACTGTAGATATAGGATCAATTATTGGAAAGCAATTTTATATATTTATAGAAGGAGATAAATATTCATGAAATATTGAACTAAGTTGATCAAACAATTTTTAAACATAATGATTATGCTAAAAATACTGAGATCATAGAAAAATGCATAAAAATAAAAAAAAAAACTTCTAATACATATCAATCTACATCAGTGTCTAGGAAAAACAAAAGATGTGAGAGTATGCTAATTCATTTTCTGGTATGTAGAAAGAAAAAGACATAACTTTGTTTTAAAATTGAAAACAATTGTTATTATCTTGTAAAGTTAAAAAGCACATACCTTGATTCAGCAATCCTTTATCTGATGTACACTCTAAATAAGCTTTCTTAAGTTCACCAGAATGTCTGCAAAAGGATGAGTTTATACTTTTCCCAATAGCAAGACACAAAAAGAGCACAAATGACAGAAGATGATATAAATATGTCTCATTTCATTCATACAACTGAAAATGATAAACTGGTGAAAGTAAAAAAAAACCAAAACGTTGTAGTCAGCAGCATAGATAAGTCTCAATAACTTAATATAGGGAGAAGAGCAAATATATTGCAACACAGCAAGTTTAATATGTTTTTATTACAAAACCATGTACAGCCAAATAATATATTATTTAGAGACATAAATGTAAATGGTAAGGCAATGGATAAAATCTAGGGAATTATAAACACAATTATGGGATGGGATTACTACTGAAGAATGATGAAGGTAGGCTCCTTCAAAAAGATGGGATTTCTAACAATAATGATAAAACTTTATTCCTTGGGATAAGTTCAGTTCAGTCACTCAGTCCTGTCTGACTCTTTGAGACTCCATGAACAGTAGCGCACCACGCCTCCCTGTCCATTACCGCCTCCTTGTCCTTGACCAACTCCTGAGTCCACCCAAACCCATGTCCATCGAGTCAATGATGCCATTCAACCATGTCATTCCCTGTCATACCCTTCTCCTCCTGCCCTCAATCTTTTCCACCCATCAGGGGCCAAAGTATTGGAGTTTCTGTTTCAACACTGGTCCTTCCAATGAACACCCAGGACTGACCTCCTTTAGGATAGACTGGTTGGATCTCCTTGCAATCCAAGGGACTCTCAAGAGTCTTCTCCAGCACCCCAGTTCAAAAGCATCAATTCTTCAGCACTCAGCTTTCCTTATAGTCCAACTCTCACATCCATTCATGACCACTGGAAAAATTGTAGCCTTGACTAGACGGACTTTTGTTGACAAAGTAATGCTCTGCTTTTTAATATTCTGTCTAGGTTGGTCATAACTATCTTTCCAAGGAGTAAACTTCTTTTAATTTCATGTCTGCAATCACCATCTGCAATGATTTTGGGGCCCCAAAAAATAAAGTCAGCCACTGTTCCCACTGTTTCCCTATTTGCCATGAAGTGATGGGACCTGATGCCATGATCTTAGTTTTCTGAATGTTAAGTTTTAAGCCAACTTTCTCACTCTCCTCTTTCACTTTCATCAAGAGGCTCTTTTGTTCTTCTTCACTTTCTGCCATAAGGATGGTGTCATATGCACACCTGAGGTTATTGATATTTCTCCCAACAAACTTGATTCCAGCTTATATTTCCCCCAGCCCAGTGTTTTCCATGATGTACTCTGCCATTTCTTAATTTAAATGTTGATGTACTTTTATCACAAGTATTTTAAGTCAATTGAACTATATACATGGAGAGATATTTTTTGGAAATGCAATCAAAAAAAGATGTGAGAAAAATATGATAAAAATATAAAATGCCTATCTATTCCTTTTACTGAGACTTAGACAGTAATTAGTTTTCTTCTTTATTTACAAGGCAGACTATGGGCACTCAGTATTGCATTCATTTTGCTGAATCACTGTGAGTTAAGAAACACAAAACCCTGTTTTTCTTTTACTACAGTCTGATTCTGAGGTTTGGGGCTCAGACTGTAGGTATGTACTTTGGACACAATTTTTACAAGTTATTCAGTGTGGGCCACCTAAGATTATTTGTAAGGAAAGCCACCATCAGCAGACAGTGATCTAAAATATAAACTAAACCTTAGGAAATTTTCATCAGGCTACATTGCTGGTTACTGTAGTTCTTTCATATATTTACTGTGTTCCGTGCATATATTTATTATTGCTTATCCTATTTATTTTGTCTTACATAAGACAATTATTGTTTTCACAGTTTTTGACACTATACTCATTTATTTTTCTTCATAATTTCCTAGGACATGTGTTAATATGAGAAAATAACATAAAATCACATATAAAATAATCTTTCAAAATAATGTTAAAAGACAAATTAAGCATTCCATGGCTTCCCTTGTGGCTCAGCTGGTAAATAATCTGCCTGCAATGAGGGAGACCTGTGTTCGATCCCTGGTTTGGGAAAATTCCCTGCAGAAGGGAAAGGCTACCCACTCCAGTATTCTGTCCTGGAGAATTCCATGGACTGTATACTCCATGGGGTAACAAAGAGTCAGACACGACTGGGCAACTTTCACTTTCAATCTTTCTAAACCAAAGTTGGTAAGAGATTAATATCATCAAGGACCTTAATTTTTAATTCAATATTGAATACATTTCATAGAGTAAATGAAATATGAATTTTTACATCATTTAAAATATTTTCATGAAATAACTCTAAACTAAATCCTAGAAAAATGTGATTAAAATTATTTTTGAAATTAATTTTACTTTAAAAATCACAGGAAATTTAATCACAAAGCAATATTTTATTGGAAGGATTTTCATGAATTAATTGTCACTTAGATATTGAGTGTGAACTGTGATGTTGTAGAAGACTCTCCAGAGTCCCTTGGACTGCAAGGAGATCAAGCCAGTCAATCCTAAAGGAAATCAGTCCTGAATATTCATTGGAAGGACTAATGCTGATGTTCCTTCCAATAATTTGGCCACCTGATGTGAAGAACTGACTCATTTGAAAGACTCTGAAGCTGGGAAAGATTGAAAGTGGGAGGAGAAGGGAATGACAGATGATGAGATGGTTGGATGGCATCACCAATTCAGTGGATATGAATTTGAGTACGCTCCGGGAGTTGGTGATGGACAGGGAAACTTGGCATGCTGCAGTCCATGGGGTCGCAAAGAGTCAGCTAGGACTGAGTAACTGAACTGAACTAAACTGACATTTTATAAAATAAAATTAAGCTCTAACTGACTTCATAAATGACTATTGAAAGGGAGAGTCAAGTGTAAGATATTCATCTGTGCTCAAATTTTAGACTTGCTGGAATATAGAAGAGTTATGTAGCATAGAACCTCTCTAAACCAGCACATCTAGAGAAGTCACAACATTTGACCGTAGTGTTACAAGTTTTATTGCATTAAAATGAGAATGGAAATAATAGGTGTTTGTAGTCAGAATGATGGACAAGTGGGAAAGATGCAAATAATTGATTGTTCATCATCTGAAGATTATGAATTTTTTTAAATTACTTGTTAATTTTCAATTAATGAAAAAAAAGTGACATATGAGGATACTGTAAGCATGTCTTTGCCCTGTGGTTTATGTTCAACAAACTGTGAGGTGACATTGATGAAAATAACAGGATAAAGTAGTCTAAAATCCTGTCTTTCGTAAAAGCACCGAGAACAATGGAAAAAGGGAGAATGAATGTTTCCAAAGTTTTAGAAATTAAACGAAGTCTTGTGACAGTCTGGGAAGCATTTATCAAGAAAAACATAGTAACAACAGCGAGGTATATGGCATTTTACCTTGCCATATTTCCATTCCCTCAACCTTAATTACACAGTAATTTGAAGAACAAAAGCAGATAATCATGGTGAAAACCAATAGCCTTCTAAACATTGATAGGGCACAATGGGTTAGAATTTCTTCAAAAACGCAATTTTCATAGAATTATTATTTCACCTGTTTAATGGTTTTCTGAATGACCTCAATTCTATTACTCTTTATTTGACTGCATAAGTGTGTGCTAAGTCACTTCAGTTGTGTCCAGTTCTGTACAGCCCTACAGACTATAACCTGCCAAGCTCGTTTGTTCATGGGATTCTCTAGGTAAGAACACTGGAGTGTGTGGCCATGCTCTTCTCCAGGGGACCTTCCCCACCAAGAGATTTAACCCACATCTCTTACATCTCCTGTACTGGCAGTGATATCTTTACCACTAGAGCCACGTAGAAAACCCCATTTGACTGATTAGATCTTGCCAAATATAACATTTCACCAGAAGGCATTGTTGGAAATAAGAGACAATTGATTTATACTGTGGCTGCCCAAGATGGCAGATGACAATTTGAGCACAAAACTGGCTAATCAAAATACTTAATAAGAAATACCAGGCAAAAAGCAACAACCACAATAGCAGGCATTTCTCCAATATGTGTGTATATATATATATATATATACATATATAGCCAATAAACACATGAAAAAATGCTGAACATTGCTCCTTATTAGAGAAATGCAAATCAAAATTACAGTGAGGTATCACCTCACACTGGTCAGATTGAAAGTGAAAGTGATAGTGATAGTCACTCAGTTCCATTTGTTTGTGACTCCCTGGACTGTAGCCTTGAAGATTCCTCTGCCCATGAAATTCTCTAGGCAAGAATACTGGAGTGGGTAGCCATTTCCTTCTCTAGAGGATCTTCCCTACCCAGGGATTAAGCCTGGGTCTCCTGCATTACATGTGGATTCTTCACTATCTGAGCCACCAGTGAATAACTGTCATCAAAATATCTATAAACAATGATTGCTGAAGAGGATGTAGAGAAGAGGGAACCCTCTTGCATTGTTGGTGGGAATGTAAATTGATACAACCACTGTAGAAAACAGTATGGAGAACCAAAAATAAAGGAATAAAACTATGACATGCCTCAGCAATCCCACTACTGGCCATATACTCTGAGAAAACCATAATTCAAAAATACACATGTATCCCAATGTTCACTGCAGCACTATTTACAAAAACTAGGATATGGAAGCAACCTTCGGGTCTATCAGCATATAAATGGATGAAGAAGCTATGGTATATATACACAATGGAATATTGCTCAGCCATAAAAGGAACAAATTTAAGTAAGTTCTACTGAGGTGGGTGAACCTAGAAATTGTCATACAGAGTGAAGTAAGTCAAAAAGAAAAATAAATATATTGTATTAATGCCTATATATGGAATCTAGAAAAAATGGTACTGATGAACCAGTTTTCAGGGAAGGAATAGAGAGAGACATAGAGAACAAATTTGTGGACACAACAGAGGAAGGAGAGAGTGGGATGAATTGAGAGAGCAGCCTTGAAACATATATTGTATTATATGTAAAGTCAAAATCTAGTAGGAAGTTGCTGCATAACACAGGGAGCTTCATCTGGTGATCTGTGACCAACTAGAGGGGTGGGATAGGGTGGCAGGTGAGAAGAAATTTCAACAGGGAAGGGACATTGATATACTTAAGGCTGGTTGACATTGTCATATGGCAGAAGCCAACACAACATTGTAAAGAATTATATTCTAGTTTTAAAAAAATAAATAAAAAGAAATACAAAGTAATGAAATGCTCTTCAGGGGCTTTCAAACTTCTGAAATGTTCCTGGGAATCTAGACAGCCATTATAATTAACAAAGCTGTGATCTTATTAGGATGGTGTTCATGCTTAGAAAATCCAGAAAAGTCCCGAAATTCTTACCTCTGGCTTAATCTGAGGGTATGTAAAATCACAAAGTAAATCTAAGGCAGAAGGGTAAATTGCTCACCTGAGTGTAAAAGGTGGGCCTAACAAACTGAGACCTTCAGTTTCTAAGAAATTTATTGACGCCAAATATTTGGATAAAATCCCTATCTTTAGAAATAGACATAGAACAACAGACTGGTTCAAAATTAGAAAAGTAGTATGTCAAAGCTATATATTGTCGCCTTGTTTATTTAACTTTTATTCAGAGTACCCAATTTGAAATGCCGGACTGGATGAAGCATGAGCTGGAATCAAGATTGCCTGGAGAAATATCAATAACCTCAGGTATGCAGATGACTCCATCCTTATGACAGAAAGTGAAGAAGAACTAAAGAGCCTCTTGATGAAAGTGAAAGAGGAGAGTGAAAAAGTTGGCTTAAAACTCAGCATTCAGAAAATGAAAATCATGGCATTCAGTCCCATCATTCAAGGCAAATAGATGGGGAAACAATAGAAACAGTGACAGATGTTATTTTCTCAGGCTCCAAAATCACTGCAGGTGGTGACCACAGCCACAAAATTAAGACACTTGCTCCTTGGAGGAAAAGTTATGATCAACCTAGGCATCACATTAAAAATCAGAGACATTACTTTGCCAAAAGGCTCTGTATAGTCAAATTCATAGTTTTTCCAGTAGTTGTGTATGGATGTGAACGTTGGACCATAAGGAAGGGTGAATGCTAAAGAATTGATTTTTTTTGTTTTGTTTTTGTTTTGTTTTCAGCAGTGGTATTTAAGAAGACTCTTGAGAGTCCCTTGAGCTGCAAGGAGATCAAACCAGCCAATCCTAAAGGAAATCAATCTTGAATATGCATTAGAAGTACCGAGCTGAAGTTGAAGCTCCAATATTTTGGCCAGCTGACATGAACACACAACTCATTAGAAAAGACCCTGATGCTAGGAAAGATTGAAGACAGAAGGGGACGACAGAGGACAGATAGATGGATGTCATCACTGACTCAATGGACATGAGCTTGAGCAAACTCCGGAAGATGGTGAAGGACAGGGAAGCCTGTTGTGCTTTGGTCCATGGGGTAGCAAAGAGTTGAGCACGACTGAGTGGCTGAACAAAAACAACAGTCTTTTCACTAGCAGAATACTAAGTTAATTGAGAGACTTTTAGTGACCTGGATTGAGAAGATATCCTTGAAAGGAAATGGCAATCCACTTCAGTATTCTTGCCTGGAGAATCCCAGGGACAGAGGAGCCTGGTGGGTTGCAGCCCAAGGGTCACAAAGAGTTGGATATGACTGAAGACTTAGTACTTGCAGTAGGCAAACAAAAAATAACAACAAAGAACAACCATAGAAAATCCTGATTTTCAGAGGGGTCACATTATAAATGTGACACATTTTAAATGTCTAATTTTCAAGGAAAAAATAAAGATAAACTGCAAAGCAACAAGAAAATAAGGCTATATATAAGGACAAGAAATAAACCATACAAATCATCAAAGCAAATTTCTCCAAAAGACTGAGGTGGACGAAACTGGAGCCTATTATACAGAGCGAAGTAAGCCAGAAGGAAAAACAACAATAGAGTATACTAACACATATAAAAGGAATTTAGAAAGATGGTAATGATAACCCTGTATGAGAGATAGCAAAAGAGACGCAGATGTATAGAACAGTCTTTTGGACTCCATGGGAGAGGGCAAGGGTGGGATGATATGGGAGAATGGCATTGAAACATGTAAATTACCATATGCGAAAAGAATCGCCAGCCTAGGTTTGATGCATGATACAGGGTGCTCAGGGCTGGAGCACAAGGATGACCCAGAGGGATGGAATCGGGAGGGAGGTAGGGGGAAGGGGTTCTGGAAGGGGAACACATGTATTCCCATGGTGGACTCATGTCAATGTATGGCAAAGCCCACATGATAATGTAAAGAAAAATAAAATAAAATAATAATTTCTTAAAAAGACCAGATATTGGACTAACTCGACAAAGATTTGAAATAATCTGTTTTAAGCATCATTGAAAAAACAAAGGCTATCATGTCTAGAGAAATAAGTTATGTATGAGACTATCTTACTAAACAGAATATCAGTAAAGATGTAGATATTATAGAAAGAAATAAAATTGAAGTTATGTAATTGAAAAGTACAATAAATGAAACAAAGAATTTATTACAAGTTCGACAGCAAATATGACCAGACAGGAGATAAAATAAGCAAATATCAGACTGAAGATCAGTTCAAATGATCATATCTGGGAACAGAAAAAAAAAGTAAAGAAAATGAAAAATCCCTGAGACTTGTGGGAAACAATGAGGAATATTAATATATATAATTTGGAAGTCTCAGGCAAGGAAAATTAAAAAGAGAGAGAGAGAAAATATTTCAATAAATAATAGCCAAACAGTCTGAATTTCAAGTAGAATAATTACAGAGAGATCCACACTTAGATATGCCAAAATCAAAATGTGTCAATGTACAAAGAGAAACTTGAAAGCATCAAGAAAGAAATAATTCATTTTGCACAAAGTATTCTCAGAAAGATTAACAAAGATCATTTTCCAAAAAGGACTATATGTTAGCTAACAAAAACTATTAATAAATGTAAGGGAATTAAATTAGACAAAGTATATTATCTGATCACAATGAAATTGAATTAGAAATATAAAACACAGTGATGTAGATTGACAAATATATAAACACTAAATGATACTCTTCTAAATACCAAATATAACAATAAATGACAAGGAAATTTGTAAAGTATTGAGAGATTAATGAAAGTGATTAGAGCAAAAGCAGAAAGAAAAATATGCCCATCTGAATGCAGAGTTCCAAAGAATAGCAAAGAGAGATAAGAAAGTCCTCCTAAGTGATCAATGCAAAGAAAAAGAGGAAAACAATATAATGGGAAAGACTAAAGTGAATATTTCATGCAAACATAGGCACAATAAAGGAGAGAAACAGCATGGATCTAACAGAAGACAAAGACATTAAGAAGAGGTGGTAAGACTACACAGAAGAACTATGCAAAATAGATCTTAATGACTTAGATAACCATGATGGTGTGATCACTCACCTAGAGACAGACATTCTGGATTGTGAAGTCAAATGGGCCTTAGGAAGTATCACTGTAAACAAAGCTGGTGGAGGTGATGGAATTCCAGTAGAGCTATTTCAAATCCTAAAGAATGATGTTGTGAAAGTGCTGCACTCAATATGCCCACAAATATGGAAAATTCAGCAGTGGCCACAGGAATGAGAAGGGCAGTTTTAACTGCAATATCACGAAGGGCAATGCCAAAGAATGTCCAAGCTCAGTTCAGTTACTCAGTCATTTCCGACTCTTTGCAACCCCTATGACTGCAGCACACCAGGCTTCCCCGTCCATCACCAACTCCCTGAGCTCACTCAAACTCATGTTTATTGAGTCAGTGATGCCATCCGACCATATTATCCCTATCGTTCCCTGTTCCTCCTGCCTTCAATCTTTCCCAGGATCAGGGTCTTTTCCAGTGAGTCGGTTCTTCACATCAGGTGGCCAAAGTATTGGAGTTTCAGCTTCAGCATCAGTCCTTCCAAAGAATACTCAGGACTGATTTCCTTTAGGATGGAGTGGTTTGATCTCCTTGCAATCCAAGGGACTCTCAAGAGTCTTCTTCAACACCACAGATCACAAGCATCAGTTCTTGGTGCTCAGCTTTCTAAGGGCTTCCCTGATGAAGGTCAGTTGGTAAGAATCCACCTGCAATGCAGGAGGCACTGGTTTGGTTTCTGGGTGGGGAAGATCACCTGGAGAAGGGAAAGGCTGAAGTGTTCTGGCCTAGTGAATTCCATGGACGGTATAGTCCATTGGGTCACAAAGAGTTGTACACAATGAGTGACTTTCACTCCACTTCAGCTTTGTTTATATTCCAACTCTCATATCCACACATGAGTACTGGAAAAACCATAGCATTGACTAAATGGACCTATGTTGGCAAGGTAATGTCTCTGCTTTTTATATGCTGCCTAGGTTGTTCATTGTTTTTCTTCCAAGGAGCAAGTGTCTTTTAATTTCATAGCTGCAGTCACTATCTGCAGTGATTTGGGAGCCCCCAAAATATAGTTCCTCACTGCTTTCATTGTTTCCCCATATATTTTTCATGAAGTGATGGGACTGGATACCATGATCTTAATTTTTTGAATGTCAAAACTACTGTACATTTACAGTCATTTCACATGCTAGCAAGGTCATGCTCAAAATCCTCCAAGTTAGGTTTCAACAGTATTTTTTTTTTTTGAACTGAGAACTTCCAGATATACACACTGGATATAGAAAAGACTGAGGAACCAGAGATCAAGTTGCCAAGATCCAATGGTACTTAGAAAAATCAAAAGGATATAGAAAAACACTTACTTTTGCTTCATTGACTATGCTAAAACCTTTGACAATGTGAATCACAACGAACTTGTGGAAAATTCTTCAAGAGATGGGACTATCAGACCACATGTCCTACCTCCTGAGAAATCTGTATGGAGCTCAAGAAGCAACAGTTAGAACCAAACATGGAGCAACAGACTGGTTCAAAATTGGGAAAGAAATGTGTCAAGGCTGTATATCGTCACCCTCCTTATTAACTTATATGTAGAGTACATCATGTGAAATGCCAGGCTGGATAAAGTACAATCTAGAATCAAGATTGCCAGGAGAAATATCAATAACTTCAGATATGGAGGTGACATCACCCTTATGTCAGAAGAGGAGGAAATACTAAAGAGCCTCTTGATGAAGGTGAAAGAGGAGAGTAAAAAAGCTGGCTTAAAACTCAGCATGCAAAAATAAAGATCATGGCATTGGTCTCATCACTTCATGGCATATAGATGGGTGAACAGTGGAAATAGTGGTAGATTTTTTTTCCCCCTTGGGCTCCAAAATCACTTCAGATGGTGACTGCGGTCATGAAATTAAGACACTTGCTCCTTGGAAAATAAGCTATGACAATCTAGACAGTGTGTTAAAAGGCAGAGACATCACTTTGCTGAGAAAGTTCTATTTTGTCAAAACTGGTTTTTCCAGTAGTCATTTATGGATGTGAGAATTAGATCATAAAGAAATCTGGTCTCTGAAGAATTAATGCTTTCAAACTGTGGTGTTGGAGAAGCCCTTGGGAGTCCCTTGGACTGCAAGATCAAACTTGTTGATCCTAATGGAAATCAATCCTGAATATTCATTGGAAGGACTGATGGTGAAGCTGAAGCTCTGATCCTTTGGCCACCAATGCAAAGAATGAATCACTGGAAAGGACCCTGATGCTGGGAAAGATAGAAGGCAGGAGGGGAAGGCAACAACAGAGGACAAGATAGTTTGATGGCATCATGACCCAATGCACATGAGTTTGAGCAAGTTCAAAGAGATGGTGATGGACTGGAAGGCCTGGCGTGCTACAGTCCATGGGATCACAAAGAGTAGGATATGACTGAGTGATATGAGTGATTGAACAACAAAAATGAAAATGAAATACAGCATGGCTAACTTATGCAGTAGCTGGGCAGTGTTTATGGGAAAAACTATATTTAAAAATAAGAAATACGCTCATGAATGACCTAAGCTTTTATATTTAATACATTATTTTTATTTTTTATTATTTTTAATGCATTATTTTTAAAAGCAGAGCAACTACAAACCATACAGAGGAAGGGAAAAGTAAATAATAGAACATACATAATTATAGAATGTAAAGATTAATAAATGAACCAATACTATCTAGTTATTTGAAAAGATGAATAAAATTGAATATGAATTTGCTATGAAAAATTATATAACAAGAGATTAGATAACTAAGAATATTAAAGTATTCCTATAAAAACTCATATTAAAATGGCACATACAAATGAAATATTTGAATTGATTTATAACAAGTAAAGAATTAGAATTAGTAAGCAATCTTTTCTTTTCTTCATGAATAAAAGCACAAAGCCAGGTGGTTTCACTGCTCAACTCTTTCAGTAAGTCCAATGTTACTCTGATAGTAGAAACAGAGAAAGACATTACAAGAAAGGAAAGTATCCTTTCATGAAGGACTGGTATCCTTCATGAAATTAGATATAAAAGTACTAAACAAAATATTAGCAAAGTGAATCCAGAAACACACAAAATGTCTTATTCACCATAACCAAGTAGGATTTATACCAGAAATGCATGTTCAACATATATGAAAAACAGTAAATAAATATTCCATATTATTAAGATAATTAGAAAAAATACTTAATCTCCTCAATAATTACAACAATAATTTGGTAAATTAGTAACTTTCATAACCAAAATAATCACTCAACTTGGAATACAAGGAAGTATCTTTCTTTGATACAGTGTGCATAAGAATACCCTCAACTAACATATTACCATATGGTAAAAGATGAAAAACCCTCTAAGATCAGTAACAAGGCAAGGGTGTCTGCATTCACCACTTTTATTTAATATTATGCTGGAGATTCTATTTGGGATAATAGAGCAAGAGAAAGACATTGAATTCATCCAGATAAGAAAAAGAGTAAAATTATCTCCATCTGCAGATGCCATTATTTTTTGCATAGAAGATATAAAGGCACATTAAAAATATATATAGCTAGTACAAACGCCCAATAGCACTATGGGGTAAAAAATAAATATATAAAAATCCACGCTGTATGTGTGGTGGTGGTGGTTGTTTGGTCTCTAAGCCACATCCAATTCTTGTGGCCTCATGGACTATAGCCCACCAGGTTGCTCTATCCATGGGATTTTCCAGGCAAAAATACTGGAATGGGTTTCCATTTCCTTCTACAGGGAATCTTGCTGACTCAGGGATCCAACCTTAGTCTCCTGCACTGCAGGTAAATTCTTTACTACTGAGCCATTGCGGAAGTCCTTGTCTGTACATACTGTACTAACAATGAAAAATGAAAAAAATAAGTTTAAGAAATTATTTAAAATGCCTCGTTGGATAGTTGACAGGTCCATCATGGTGGCTACACCACCTTTAACAACAACAAAAATTACTATTGCCCCAAAAGTGTAGGATATTTTGGAATATTTTAATGAAAAGTACAATACTTGTACACTGAAAACTTCAAAATATTGTTGAAAGAAACTAAGATTTTAATAAATTCAAAAATCCCAGGTTAATGAGTTGGCAATGTAACATTGTTAAGATAGCAGTATTCTCTAAATTGAACTACATATACAAAGCAATCTTTATCAAAATGCCAGATGAATTTTTTGCAAAAATTAAAATACTGATTAAAAAAAAGTCTTATAGAAATACAAAGGACTCAGACTAGTCAGAAAAAATTATAAAGAAAAAATGTTAGAATACTCTTACATTTTTCCTATCTCTAAGCTTAATATAAAGATATTTATTAAGATTTTATGAAGATGAAGACAGATACAAATGACCAGTATGTATATGAACAGATGCTATATACCATTGATCATTTGGAAAATGCAAGTCAAAAATTCGTGATGCCACTTCACATCTATCAGGCATGCTATAATAAAAAAATGTCAAAAATAATATTAACAGGACTTTACAAAATCTGATCCTACATACACTAAAGGTGGAAATGTAATATCTTCCATCTGCTTTGGAAAACAGCTTTGTAATTCCACAAAAAGTTTAAGAATTATCATAACTCAAAAATTCTACTTTTAGTTATATACTCAAGAGACATAAAATATTTGTCCAAAAAAATTAAATGGTATATTATTCAGACACATAAAGGGATACATTAGATTTTCCAAAATGAATGAACTTTGAACAGTATGCTATTGAAAAATATCAGATACGCAAGGCACATATTCCGTGATTTCATTCATATTAAATGTCCAAAATAGGCAATTCAAAAGAGATAGAAAAATAGATTACTAGTTTCCAAGGGAAGGAGGAAGTGTAATGGATTAAACTTCCTATGAACTTGGGATGATGAAAATATTCTGTAACTGCAAAACTTTGCAAAAGAAAAAAAATCTAAAATAAAAGCACTTTAAAGTTTCAATATTATGGTGTTAATTTTCTCAATAAAAAAGGGGAAGAAAGAACTTATGATTGCTGAAATAAAATGAATTCTTAAGGTGACTGTCTTTTATTAAGCTATTTGAGTGATATGTTAAATAATCTACACTTGGAGAGGTCATCACGGAAATAAATTAATGGTAATAAGCACTTAACACCCAATGATATTGCCAGTAATTAAACATTGTTTTTTTGTCTTCTTACAGTTGTGGAGGAAGAAAAGAAATATTTATTTATTTACTTTTAGAAGCTTTAACATGTAAGTGAGAATTAGCATTTTTATGTAGCATTTTTTATTAAAATAGCTTTTTACTGTTTACAAGTCAATTTTCTGGTAGCTATGTCATTTAATATTTACAGCAACCTAGTAAGATGAGGTTATTTTCATACTAAATGATTCTATTGAGACACAAACCCATATTGTTTGCATAAAGTCCACCAACCACACTGCTGAACTGGCAGTCACAAATTTTACCATAAAGCAAGTGTTTTTTTTTTTTTTTTATTGAAGGATAATTGCTTTACAGAATTTTGTTGTTTTCTGTCAAACCTCAACATGAATCAGCGATAAGTATACATATATTCGCTCCCTTTTGAAACTCCCTCCATCTCCCTTCCCATCCCACACCTCTAGGTTGATACAGAGCCTCTGTTTGAGTTTCCTGAGCCATACAGCAAATTCCCATTGGCTATCTATTTTACATATGGTAATATAAGTTTCCATGTTACTCTTTCCATACACCTCACCCTCTCCTCATGTCCATAAGTCTATTGTTTATGTATGTTTCTCCATTGTTGCCCTGTAGGTAAATTCTTCAGTACCATTTTTATAGATTTCATATATATATATGTGTGTTAGAATACAGTATTTATCTTTTTCTTTCAGACTCATTTCACTCTGTGTAATAGGTTCTAGATTCATCCACTTCATTAGAACTGACTCAAATGTGCTCACATTTGTGGCTGAGTAATATTCCATTGTGTATATATACCACCACTTCTTTATCCATTCATCTTTCGATGGGCATCTAGGTTGCTTCCATGTTCTAGCTATTGTAAATAGTGCTACAGTGAACAATGGGATACATGTGTCTCTTTCAACTTTGATTTCCTCAGGGTATGCCTAGGAATGGGAAGAAATGGAATTTTTTTTTTCAATTGCAAATCAATAAAGAGCAATAAAGTACTAAATTACCCTCAGAAAGAATATATATCCAAACACCAGGCTATGGCATCCTTTCCCAGTTTTTACTTTGATTTTTTGTTGTTTTTATCTAAATGTCATAGCTTCCCAAAACCTCAAAAATAATAATTAGAACTTTTGGGAGGTATATTTAAGGTGATGGAATAAGTTGGTTTGAATATATTCAGTGCTTACTTAGATGATTTAATTCCTGCAAACAATGCTAAATTATTAGTTTTTCTAGCACTAAAACATTGTCTAATTTGTAACAGCAAGATGTTCAAAAATAGAGAAGACAAATGATCCTAAAGTTTTTCTTTAGGGTTGTTTCAATATGTCATTTAATGGACGAAACGAATATATAATATCATTAGAATTTATTCAACAAATCTTTGCAAAAGAACTTTAGACATTCTTTGGAACTTTTAATAAGCTGAAAAGCTAACAATTACCATTTCAGTTCAGTCACTCAGTCATGTCTGACTCTTTGAGACCCCATGGATTGTGGCATACCAGCTTCCCTGTCCTTCACCAACACCTGGAGCTTGCTCAAACCCATGTCCATTAAGTTGATGATGCCATCCAACAATATCATTCTCTATTGTCCCTTTCTCCTTCTGCCTTTAATCCTTCCCAGCATCAGAGTCTCTCCCAGCGAGTCAGTTCTTTGCATCAGGTGGTCAAAGTATTAGACTTTCAGCTTCAGCATCAGTCCTTCCAATGTGTACATAGTATTAGATATAGTTAAAATGAATTTTAGGAAATATATAAATAAAATACTGCTTTAGAATGAATGTTTTAAGTCCATGGAATTCGGAAATACTTTTTTCTTTTCTGTTGATATATGTGTTTTGTATGCTCTTGTTTTTTATTTTGTTTTATTTTTTATATTTTGATCTATCTACAGCATAGTCTTAGACAATGTTTGTGAGAAATACAAAAAATATCAAAACAAACCAACAGCAACAAAAAAAATTGTTCAAGTGCGTAAAATCTTTTATATGTAACTGTATGATCACTAGAATATAAACTTCTCTTTAAGATATATATTCAAATAGTAATGAAAATAGTACCACAGGGATATTTGTGTACTTGTCTTTGTACTCTTAAATCTGTGAATGATTCATATTTTTCATTTTCTATTAAACAAAGCTGCCAATGTTAGACATTTATTCAATAAGTAAATTTAATTATAGTCTCAAATCATTACCTGTCATGCCTTCTTAATTATTGAAATGCTTTAAATAAAAATGTAGCTGTATAGGCTAAGAAGTCCAAATTAAACAAACAATTTTGATTTTTCTATCTTTGTTTTCCTTTTATTTTTGATGTGTGTGTTCCTTTCTCCTTTTCTTATTTGGCTTCAAGCCCCACCCCCTCCTTTTTTGTGTGTGGGAAAACTTTGTACAGTGATAAAATAAATCTGGTAAAATATACTTTTCTTTTATAAACTAGGCAGGGCCAATACTGGAATCCAGGTGTTTCTGGAAAAAGATATATTGTTTTATCTGATTAGTTGAACTTATTTTGTATAACAACAGGTATCAGGTTAAAAGCAAGAAGAAGAAGAATGTTTCTGTTTGAATTTGGATTGTATATTCTATACTTTTTTCCTTAAAATGACTTGCACAGTTTTCTTCAGAAATTCTTAAGAAACACACACTTGGAAAATATTATACATTCAATAATAAGATATTCAGATCAAATTTACAAACAGTAACAGGGGTCTGAATACTGGATCCAAAAATGATCAAATTTAAGCTCCTCTGTCTCCAGTACCCCTAGTCTCTCAATCACACTATCTCTGAGACAACCATCAATATTCCCATGTCTTATATTAGAAATATTTCACTGAACAAGGAAATTATATTATTAAAATTATGTTTCATTTAGGGGAAAATTAATTTTACAATCAAAAGGAACTAAGGGTAGGTATAATAGTAAAAGTAAAAAGATATAAAGCATGCTAACTTATCCACATACACTTTTACATAATAAATTCCATTAATACTCTTATTAATGAACTAGTGAGTTGCATGGAACATGAAAGTGACTTTAATATGCAAACACTGACAGAGTAGCATTCAATATCTTCCTACCAGCAGAAACCTAATAAACAAAGGAGTATGCAGAAAGAAGATAAAAGAAAGACAGCATGCATTGAAACAATGCATTGTGAATCATTGGGAGACTTCTCTAATTCTTGCTTTCTTTAATGAAGTCAAGGAACTGTTGTGACTCACTGCAAAGGAACCAAAGTTATACTGGTTTGAGTTATTTCAAATTTTATTCACCTACAGAAAGGTTTTGAAAACTAGTAAAATTGCTACATTGAACATAAGAAAGTGGTTTTCCTGTTACTTATTATAGCCTCATGGACTAAAAGTCATCTTCTCAGGAATAAACTATAAGGTTATCTTACAGAAATGTGCTTCACATTTTTCTGGTGTCAGAGAATGTGTGTGTGTGTGTATAATGTAAATAAGATACACAATTATATATATATATATATATCCTTTATCTAGTCTAATGATTTCATCACATGAACTTTTATTAAATCTTGACTTTTTTGACAGACATTTCAATTTTTTCTCATTTTAATGATGCCTCATTTTTCAGTGATCTTATAGCAGCATCATATTTTGTTAGCCTCTTTGCTTCCTGTGTTTGACATAAGGCTAGCAATAAAACCTTCACCTCTTCTTGACCCCTCTCGCAGATGGCTCAAACCTTGCTACAAATAGGTAGCGCAGGGTGTGTGTGTGTTTGTAAAAGACTTTCCCTGACGGTTTTACTAACCTTTCCACAGCCTAATGGGGATTTGGGGACCATGTTTAATGGTAGCTGTGTTTGCATTTGTGTGAAGTGATTGTGGGTGTTTTTGTGGTAAGCTTGTATGTATAATCTGTGCATGGTTCTACTATGGCTCTTGGCTGTAAACCAAAGGATATACAATCACATACCAGCACTCCAAATGAATGAAGCTAGAGCTAGTGGAAGAGATCCACTACCCTGAAGGCTGGAGCTGGAGCATATAAAGTGCATACATGACAGTAGGCTGGATGATTGTTGTCTTAAGATGCTGTGGTAGCAGTGTTCTCTCAGTTTCAATGTTTTCAAAAGAATCTATTAATCCATTGTGTATTTGTTTTCATAATATTTAAAATGACAAATCAAGAAAGTGTATTAAAAAGCAGAGACATCACTTGCTGACAAAGTTCGATCTAGTCAAATCCATGTTTTTTCCAGTAGACATATATGGATAAAAGAGTCAGACCATAAAGACAGCTGAGTGTCAAAGAATTGGTGCTTCAAATTATGTTGGGGAAGATTCTTGAGAGGCCCTTGCACAGCAAGGAAATCAAACCAGTCAATCCTAAAAGAAATTAACACTGAATATTCACTGGAGGGACCGATGCTGAAGCTCCACTAGTTTGGCCACCGGATGTGACAAGCCGACTCATTGGAAAATACCCTGATGCTCGGAAACATTGTGGGCAGGAGGAGAAGGGCGACAGAGGATCAGATGATTGGATGGCATCATCAACTCAACTGACATGAGTTTGAGCAAACTCCAGGAAGTCTGGTGTACTACAGTCCATGGAGTCACAGAGAGTCAGACATGATTTAGTGACTGAACAACAGCAACAACAATATTTAAAATACACTTTATATGTAACAAGTATGCGTGTGTTCCCTTCTAAAAAAAAATAGAATGTTTTCATAGACAAAATATATGTGCTTGGTCACTCAGTCATGTTTGACTCTTTGCAACCCCACAGATTATAGCCCGCCAGGCTCCTCTGTTCATGGGGATTCTCCAGGCAATAATACTGAGTGGGTGCTGCTGCTGCTAAGTCGCTTCAGTCGTGTCTGACTCTGTGTGACCCCATGGAATGCAGCCCACCAGGCTCCCCAGTCCATGGGATTCTCTAGGCAAGAACACTGGAGTGGGTTGCCATGTCCTTCTCCAATGCATGAAAGTGAAAAGTGAAAGTGAAATTACTCGGTCGTGTCCGACTCTTAGTGACCCCATAGAATGCAGCCTACCAGGCTCCTCCATCCCATTCCCTTTTCCAGGGGATCTTCCTAAACCAGGGATTAAACCCAGTCTCCCACATTGCAGGAGGATTCTTTACAGTCTGCACCACAAATGAAGACCAAAGAAAATACATGTATAGGCCAAATATAGCATGTGAGCTCCTATTTATTATTTCTCCTTTAGGATGTATTGAACAACTTCTATTTTATCAAGTTAAAACAAGCCTTTATGATATTACATCGAACTTCTACATGAAGACTCTGCCAAAGATTGCAAATTCATTTTAGCCAAAAATGTAATGTTAGTTCAGTACTAAACTTGTGGGCTAAAATCTAAGATGCTTGGATGAAAATCAATATTTCTGTAAATTGTCTTCATAAATTCTCTCATTTTATGGTTTCCGTTAAATAATATGTTTGCATATTAATGCAAAACTAATATTGACATTACTTACACTGATGAAATGAAGATTCCAGGAGGATAAGCAACCTTTATCCTTTGTATCCCACAGCATCTGGCACAGTATGAAGAACTTGAATATGACTTGGATCTTAGTTTGAGGCAATGGATTCCATCTGCTGGGTGATATCATATTTGCCATTGTGTACTCTGTGAAAAGGAAGCCGTATGTCTTAGTTGCAATAAAATACCAAAGGACAAAACTTGGCATGCTTGGATAATGGGTCAGGGATCTTGAATAGCACAAAAGTAACTGCAGTTTGTCTAATCTATAGAGAAAATTGCTTCTGGCTCAGAGTACAATTTCTGAAAAGAATCCACAGGTCAAGAATAAAATGGGGAAAGAGGCTCAGTAGCAACCAGAAACCATGGACAACTTTTACTTTACACTAATCCACCCTTCTATTACTGGTATAGTGTTACACTGATACTTAAGCTATTTCAAATCACATCTATTCCTACAATGCTCAGATCTCTAAAAGCAGTACTACATTAAAATCTTTGATATGCATTTTCTTTTTCTTTTTTTTTTATTAGTTTTGCCATACAATGACATGATATCGCCATGGGTTTACATATGCTCCCCCTCCAGATACCCCTCCCTCCTCCCTCGCTCCTCCCTCCCCCTGAGAAATCTCAATGCACCAGCCCCGAGCATCAATCCTGGGCTGGCGACTGATTACGCATATGATAATTAACATCTTTCAATGTCATTCTCCCATATCATCCCACCCTTGCACGCATCCACAGAGTCCACGAGTCTGTTCTATACATCTGCGTTTCTTTTCCTGTCTCGCATGCTGGGTTCTCGTTACTGTCTTTCTAAACTCCATATATATGCGTTAGTATACTGTATTGTTGTTTTTCTTTCTGGCTTACTTCACTCTGGATAATGGGCTCCAGTTCCGTCCACCTGAGAAGAACTGATTCAAATGATTTTTTTTTTAATGCTGAGTAATATTCCATTGTGTATATGTACGACAGCTTTCTTATCCATTCGTCAGTTGATGGGCATCTAGGTTGCTTCCATGTCCTGGCTACTGTAAACAATGCAGCAATGAACATTGGGGTACATGTGGCTCTTTCAATTCTCGTTTCCTTGGTGTATATGCCCACCAGTGGGATTGCTGGGTCATATGGTAGGTCTATTTGCAGTTTTTTAAGGAATCTCCACACTGTTTTCCATAGTGGCTGTACTACTTTGCATTCCCACCAACAGTGTAAGAGAGTTCCCTTTTCTCCACATCCTCTCCAGCATTTATTGCTTGTAGACTTTTGGATGGCAGACATTCTGACTGGTGTAAAGTGATACCTCATTGTGGTTTTGATTTGCATTTCTCTGATAATGAGTGATGTTGAGCATATTTTCATGTGTTTGTTTGCCATTTTTATGTCTTCTTTGGAGAAATGTCTGTCAAGTTCTTTGGCCCACTTTTTGATTGGGTTGTTTATTTTTCTAGAATGGAGCTGCAGGAGTTGCTTGTATATTTTTGAGATTAATTGTTTGTCTGTTGCTTCATTGGCTATTATTATTTCCCATTCTGAAGGCTGTCTTTTCACCTTGCTTATAGTTTCCTTTGTTGTGCAGAAGCTTTTAATTTTAATTAGGTCCCATTTGTTTATTCGTGATTTTATTTCCAATATTCTGGGAGGTGGGTCATGGAGTATCCCACTTTGGTTTATGTCCGAGAGTGTTTTGCCTATGTTATCCTCTAGGAGTTTTATAGTTTCTGGTCTTATGCTTAGATCTTTGATCCATTTTGAGTTTATCTTTGTGTATGGTGTTAGAAAGTGTTCTAGTTTCATTCGTTTACAAGTGGCTGTCCAGTTTTGCCAGCACCACTTGTTAAAGAGGTTGTCTTTTCTCCATTGTATATTCTTGCCTCCTTTGTCAAAGATAAGGTGTCCATAGATGCGTGGATTTATATCTGGGCTCTCTATTTTGTTCCACTGATCTATATTTCTGTCTTTGTGCCAGTACCATACGGTCTTAATGACTGGATTTGTAGTATAGCCTAAAGTCACGTAGGTTGATTCCTCAAGTTCCATTCTTCTTTCTCAAGATTGCTTTGGCTATACGAGGTTTTTTGTATTTCCACACAAATTGAGAAATTATTTGTTCTAATTCTCTGAAAAAGACCTCTGGTAGCTTGATAGGAATTGCATTGAATCTATAGATTGCTTTGGGTAGTATACTCATTTTCACTATATTGATTCTTCCAATGCACGAACACGGCACATTTCTCCATCTGTTTGTGTCCTCTTTGATTTCTTTCATCAGTGTTTTATAGTTTTCTCTATACAAGTCTTTTGTTTCTTTAGGTAGAAATACTCCTAAGTATTTTATTATTTTTGTTTCAATGGTGAATGGAATTGTTTCCTTAATTTCTCTTTCTGTTTTCTCACTGTTACTGTATAGGAATGCCAGGGATTTCTGTGTGTTGATTTTGTATCCTGAAGCTTTTCTATATTCACTGATTAGCTCTAGTAATTTTCTAGTGGAGTCTTTAGGGTTTTCAATATAGAAGTTCATGTCATCTGCAAACAGAGAGAGTTTTACTTCTTCTTTTCCAATCTGGATTCCTTTGATTTCTTTATCTGTTCTGATTGCTGTGGCCAAGACTTCCAAAACTATGTTGAAAAGTAGTGGTGAGAGTGGGCACCCTTGTCTTGTTCCTGACTTCAGGGGGAATGCTTTCAGTTTTTCACCACTGAGGATAATGTTTGCTGTGGGTTTGTCATATATAGTTTTTATTATGTTGAGGTATGTTCCTTCTATTCCTGCTTTTTGGAGGGTTTTTAATCATAAATGGATGTTGAATTTTGTCAAAGGCTTTCTCTGCATCTATTGAGATAATCATGTGATTTTTATTTTTCAACTTATTAATGTTGTGTATTACATTGATTGATTTGCGCATATTGAAGAATCCTTGCATCCCTGGGATAAAGCCTACTTGATCATGATGTATGATTCTGTTAATGTGTTGTTGGATTCTATTTGCTAGAATTTTGTTGAGGATTTTTGCATCTAAGTTCATCAGTGATATTGGCCTGCAGTTTTCTTTTTTTGTGGCATCTTTGTCGGGTTTTGGAATTAGGGTGTTGGTGGCCTCGTAGAATGAGTTTGGAAGTTTATCTTCCTCTGCAATTTTCAGGAAGAGTTTGAGTAGTATAGGTGTTAGCTCTTCTCTAAATTTTTGGTAGGTTTCCTCTGTGAAACCATCTGGTCCTGGACTTTTGTTTTTTGGAAGATTTCTGATTATAGTTTCAATTTCTGTGCTTGTGATGGGTCTATTAATATTATCTATTTCTTCCTGGTTTAGTCTTGGAGAGTTGTTCTTTTCTAGGAATTTTTCCATTTCATCCAGGTTGTCCAGTTTATTTGCATATAGTTGCTGAAAGTAGTCTCTTATGATCTTTGGTATTTCTGTGTTTTCTGTTGTGATCTCCCCGTTTTCATTTCTAATACTGTTGATTTGGTTTATCCCTTTGTTTCTTGATGAGTCTGGCTAATGGTTTGTCAATTTTATTTATCTTCTCAAAGAACCAGCTTTTGGCTTGGTTGATTTTTGCTATGGTCTCTTTTGATTCCTTTGCATTTATTTCTGCCCTGATCTTTAAGATTTCTTTCCTTCTACTAGACCTGGGCTTCTGTACCTCTTCCATTTCTAGTTGCTTTAGGTGTAAAGTAAGGTTATTCATTTGACTTTTTTCTTGTTTCCTGAGGTGAGCTTGTATTGCTATGAACTTTCCTCTTAGCACTGCTTTCACAGTGTCCCATAGGTTTTGGTCTGTTTTCTTTTCATTTTCATTTATTTCTATGCATAACTGAATTTCACTTTTGATTTCTTCTGTGATTTGTTGGTTGTTCAGCAGTGTGTTGTTGAGCCTCCATATGTTGGAAGTTTTGAATGGTTTTCTCCTGTAATTGATATCTAATCTCACTGCATTGTGGTCAGAAAGGATGCTTGGAATGATTTCAATATTTTTGAATTTATCAAGCCTAGCTTTATGTCCCAGGATGTGATCTATCCTGGAAAAGGTCCCGTGTGCGCTTGAGAAAAAGGTGAAATTCCTTGTTTTGGGGTGGAATGACCTATAGATATCAATTAGGTCTAGTTGGTCTATTGTATCATTTAAAGTTTGAATTTCTTTGTTACTTTTCTGTTTAGTTAATCTATCCGTTGGTGTGAGTGGTGTATTAAAGTCTCCCACAATTATTGTGTTGTTGTTAATTTCCCCTTTCATATTTGTTAGCATTTGCCTTACATATTGTGGTGCTCCTATGTTGGGTGCATATATATTTATAAGTGTTATTTCTTCTTCTTGGATTGATCCTTTGATCATTATGTAATGTCCATCTTTATCTTTTTTCACTGCCTTTATTTTAAAGTCTACTTTATCTGATATGAGTATTGCCACTCCCGCTTTCTTTTGGTCTTTGTTCGCATGGAATATCTTTTTCCAGCCTTTAACTTTCAATCTATATGTGTCCCTAGGTTTGAGGTGGGTCTCTTGTAGACAACATATATAGGGGTCTTGTTTCTGTATCCAATTGGCTAATCTTTGTCTTTTGGTTGGGGCATTCAACCCGTTTACATTTAAGGTAATTATTGATAAGTATGATCCCGTTGCCATTTATTTTATTGTTTTGGGTTCCAGATTATATACCCCATCCGTGTTTCCTATCTAGGAAAGATCCTTTACCATTTGTTGGAGTGCTGGTTTGGTGTTGCTGAATTCTCTCAGTTTCTGCTTGTCTGAAAAGCTTTTGAATTCTCCTTCAAATTTGAATGAGATCCTTGCTGGGTACAGTAATCGGGGTTGTAGATTGTTTTCTTCCATGACTTTAAGAGTGTTCTGCCATTCCCTTCTGGCCTGAAGCGTTTCTATTGAGTGATCAGCTGTTATCCTTATGGGAGTCCCCTTGTGAGTTATTTTTTGTTTCTCCCTTCCTGCTTCTAATATTTGTTCTTTGTATTTGATATTTATTAATTTGATTAATATGTCTTGGGGTGCTCCGCTTGGGGTTCATTCTATTTGGAATTCTCTGTGTTTCTTGGACCTGAGAGGTTATGTGCTTTCCCAAGTTAGCGAAATTTTCAACAATTATCTCTTCAAGAATTTTCTGATGGTCTTTCTTTTTGTCTTCTTCTTCTGGGACTCCTATGATTCGAATATCAGTGCATTTAATATTGTCCCAGAGGTATCTAAGATTGTCCTCATTTCTTTTAATTCTTTTCTCATTTTTCCTTTCTGTTTCATTTATTTCTGCCATTCTGTCTCCTACCTCACTTATCCTGTCTTCTATCTCTGTTATTCTACTGTGGGTTCCCTCCAGGGTGTTTTTGATCTCATTTATTGCATTATTTATTGTATTTTGACTCTTTTTCATTTCTTCTAAGTCTTTGTTAAAGCTTACCTGCATCTTCTCAATCCTTGCCTACAGGTTATTGAACTGCAACTCCATCTTATTTTCCAGGTTTTGGATCATTTTCACTATCATTATTCGGAATTCTTTATCAGGTAGACATCCTATCTCTTCGTCTTTTGTTTGGTCTGGAGGACATTTCTCCTCTTCCTTTACCTGCTGGGTATTTCTCTGCCTTTTCATTTTGTTTATCTTGCTGTGTTGTTCCTTTATTGTGGGGGTTCCTCACTATGGGTGGGGTTGGATGTGTGGTTTGTCAAAGTTTCCTGGTTGGGCTCCAAAGTGGTTCCCTCTGCTTGTTTTAGCGTCTTCTGTTTGCTGGTCTCTTGGGTGTCTATTCAGCGCTCTGGGGTTTGCCCTGCTCCTGGCGAGTGCACTTTCCCCGCCCCCTCTGCTCAGGCTCTCGGTCTCTCGCCCGTCGCCATTGGGGGCTGCGGCTTCTCCCTCCCCCCCCTTCCCCCCCACCCCAGGCCCAGCCGCTCGGTTTTCTCGGCGTGCAGCTGGGCGCGTCTTCTCAGGTGTGAGAAGCACCGAATTCTGGCAGCAAATGGCCAGAATCCCCAGAGTTCTTGGCTAGCACCCAATTCTGCCTGTGGTTTGGGAGCAGAAGCCTCACTCGGGCGCTCTCCGGCCCGGGCTGGGCGGGTCCGCAGCCCGCAGCCACTCAACTCCGCCTGGCTGTCTCACACAGTGGACCGAGTCCTCGCTGCCCTCTGTTTTGTGCGCGAGCCTGGCCGGGGGTCTTCCTGGGGAAGGCTACCCAGCAGTCTATCTCTGGTTAGCACCCTCGGTTAGGACCCTCAGTCTGCCCCAGGCATTCAGTCCCTGTCCTCTCCCTAAGCACGCTGGCTCGTGGGGGATGGGGCGCCTGGGCCGCTGCTCCGCTGGGAGTTACAGTTAGAGACGTACTCTGGGGGGCTTAATTATTTATCGGCTTCTACTCCCGGCTATTATGCTCTCTGAGATTCACCTCAGATCCCTCAGATCCGCCAGGGAGAATGTTTCCTGGTGTTCAGAAACCTTTCTCTCTTTTGAGACTCCCCTTCCGAGATGGATCTCTGTCTCTGACTCTTTGCCTCTCTTTTTACTTTTTATTTTTTTGTCCTACCTTCTTTCGTAGGCAATGGGCTGCCTTTCCAGATGCCTGATGTCCTCTGCAAGCATTCAGATGCTGTTTTATGGAGTTTGCTCGGTTTTTAAATGTTCTTTTGGTGTATTTTTTGGGGAGAGTGTGGACTCCCCGTCCTATTCCTCCACCATCTTAGTTCCCTCCCTCTTTGCTGTGCATTTTCTTCTAGGTTTTTCATATCCAGGTACTTTAAGAATCTCTGAAACGATGACTATATGTCAATAATTTCAAATGACATCTTCAAGAAAAGTAAAAATCAAGTTTCTCATTACTACAAATTTAAATTGAACTTATTTTGCCAAAAACATCTTGTTTACAGACAATTGCAAGATATAAAAAGTGTCCTGAGGACATAGCTTCATATATTTATTTCAATGCAGTCAGTGAAAATTCCTCATTTTGACTATAGCAATGAGTCCTTCAATCATTCCACTACTTTTCTTCTTCAGAATTTCCATTCATGGGATCATTAATATTAACCTGGGAAAAATTACTATAGAATATTTAATGCTCTATCTATTAAACAGGGAAGTATCACCTAGAAGCAATCATTGTTTCACTCTAGTTATACCATTACCAAGATTCTTTCTTCCTCTTTTTTTTTTTTTTTTGTTGTTGTTGTTATTTTTTCTCTTTCTTTGTTTGCATATGTGTGTGTGTGCTTAGTCCCTCAGACGTTTCCCATTTGAGACTCCATGGACTGAAGCTCTCCAGGGTCCTTTGTCCATGGGGTTTCTCCAGACAAGAAAACTGAGTGAATTTCTAGATCCTCCTCCAAGGGATCTTTCCAACCCAGGGATTGAACCCAGGTCTCTTGCATTGCAGGCAAATTCTTTACCATCTGAGCCACCAGGAAAGCCCTTGTTTGTTTATAGGATACAAAATTCCTCCTTTTTGTGAAGGCTTTTAAGATGTGCCTATGAAGACCACATTGATTTTATATTTAGTTTAAAGCAAATGAAAAGCAAATTAAAATAGACTCAAAGAGTATGTGGTACTAATGAGCTTTCTAGAATCCATTTCATCAGTGGCTGTGGGGATAGGGAAATCTCAGGAAAGGGGTTTAGGGAAAATCTGGCAACTTAGAAAATGTCTAGTAGGAAATACACAAACTAATTTAATGTATATAGTTTATTAAGTGTTAAGTAAGCAGTATATAGAATGTGATTCCAGTGTTAGTTTGCTTTTTCAGTTCATATTGTTTCAATTTATCATCCTTGAGTTTAGTGATAGGTGTAATTTTGTTCCTGAGTAAAAATTTTAGCATTGTTGAAACTTCATTGATTCGTTATTTTTTCTTTCAAACATTCTCATTCTGGAGGATGTAAAAAGCTTAGACGTCAATTTTTCTCAGACAAAGAGAAGATTGGATTCTAATTACTTAGAGTCCTTTGCTTCAGCTGGCAATTTGGCTACACTTTATCTATTAATCAGTTCAATTTTGCCGTTATTTAGTAGCTAAGAAATAGGTAAGTAGATTTGTAAGAAGCAGTTTCTAAGTGTGCCTATAGAAAGCTATATTAAATTTTAGCAACACATTTGTGGAATTAAAAATAATTTTAAACAAATTTTAGAATGAGTAATGCTACACAATTTCAAATTAGCTTTGCTTTCATACTTATCATATGCATCGGTACTTGCATAAGTTTAAATTCATACATTTTCTTTAAAATGAATATTTTCATAAAGTATTATGTTATAGTAAAACACCAATGATTGAATAAATTAAGTAAAATAAAACATTTTGTATAATATTCTGCACAGACATCAGTTACCTGAGGGAGTTTATTAGAACTGAAATGGAATGGATAGCAATGCTAGAATAAAATAAAGGTAGACATGTGTCCCTTTGAGTATAGAAGAAATAATATTTGATGTAAAAATCTTAAGTGGGAACTAATATTTCATATAAAGGCTATCATAGGAAATAAATTAAATGGAATCCAATTACACTGAAACTGAATGAGAAATATATTTTTCCAAAACTTTTACTTTCTGTTGATTGCACTTGCTTTGTACTTCAAACCATATTTCCCCCTCATATAATTAGGTGAAAAAAGAAGGCTTACATACATTTCATAATTTGGCCAAGTCATATCTTTAGAATAAAAATCAGAGCAATCTAAATATGTGCATTCTGGTCCTTAAATATTTAAGAACCATGTTGGTCTAGATTTTCTTTTGGAAGGGGCTAAAGAACAAGTGTTATGAATGCAAATTTTACCTTAAAACTAAAAATACCCTGAGGCAGCACTAACAGCAAAATATGTCAGAATGAAGTACAATGAATTGTAATTGGTTATGAACACTAGTACAAAAGTGCTCAAATAAAATCAGTTTAAATATTCCTATTAGGATTCTAACATTATGTGACTTTAATAAGTAGTCTAAATTAAATATCCTGTTATTTAATGATATATACCTTTCATTAACTTAACAAAACTTCCAAAAAACTGCACCTGATTATACATATACATATAGAAGTATTCATGGCATGGGTAGGGAAGGGAAACAAAATGTGACAGCAATTTCAAATTTTAAAATTTGGAATATACTGATATCTACATAGCTATATATACATCTACACCTGTATTTTAAAATTATATATGCATCTTTATTTTTATCTACATCTGCATCTACTTTTTAATGTAAACATGTATATGCTTGAATACATGTAAACACAGAAACATATTTTACAGCTTTGTTTTACAGTATTTCCAGTTCTGTAGACCTATTTTTCTTTTTCCCAGTTTTCCTTAACTTTCAAATATCTACTTCAATAAAATCAATTTTATTTTCAATGAGTATTTATAAATAAATCTAATTATTAGTATGCTTCCTGTTATTTTAACTGTTAAAATTTAGTTGTCTAGTCACTAATTTGTGTCCAAATCTTTGTGACCCCATGGACTACCACACATCATACTTCCCTGTTTTTCACTATCTCCTGGAGTTTGCTCAAATTCATCTCCATTCAGTTGATGATGCCATCCAGCCATCTCATTAACTGTCATCCTTTCTTCTCTTGCCCTCAAACTTTCCCAGCATCAGGGTCTTTTCCAATGAGTCAGCTCTTTGCATCAGGTGGTCAAAATATTGGTGCTTCAGTTTCAGCATCAGTCCTTCCAAGGATTATTCAGGATTGATTTCCTTTAGGATTGACTGGTTTGATCTCCTTGCTGTCCAAAGGACCTTCAAGAGTCTTCAACATCACAATTCTAGTGCATCAGTTCTTCCACACTCAGCCTTCTTTAAGGTCCAACTATCAAATCCATACATGACTATCAGAAAAACCATTGCTTTGACTATATGGACCTTTGTAGGCAAAATGATGTCTCTGCTTTTTAATATGCTGTCTAGTTTTGTCATAGCTTTTCTTCCAAGGAGCAAGTGTCTTTTAATTTCATGGCTGCAGTTACCATCTGCAGTATTTTGGAGCCCAAGAAAATAAAATCTGTCACTGTTTCCCTATCTATTTGCCATGAAGTTATGGGACCGGATGCCATGATCTTAGTTTTCTGAATGTTGAGTTTTAAGCCAACATTTTCACTCTCTCCTTATAGCTTCATCAAGAGGCTCTTAGTTCCTCTTCACTTTCTGCCATAAGGGTGATGTCATCTGCATATCTGAGCAGATGTTGATGTTGATTCCAGCAATGTTGATTCCAGCTTGTGCTTCATCCAGCCCAGCATTTTGTATGATGTTCTCTGCATATAAATTAAATAAATAGGGTGACAATATTCAACCTTGACATATTCCATTACCAATTTGGAACCAGTCCATTGTTCCATGTCTGGTTCTTACTGTTGCTTCTTGACTTGCATACAGAATTCTCAGGAGGAAGGTAAGGTGGTCTGGTATTCTCACCTCTTGAAGAATTTTCTACAGTTTGTTGTGATCCACATAGTCAAAGGCTTTAGTGTAGTCAATGAAACAGAATTAGGTTTTTGGGTTTTTGGTTTTTTTTTTTGGTATTCTTTTGTTTTTTCTATGATGCAATTGACCTTGGCAATTTGATCTCTGGTTCTTTTGCCTTTTCTAAGATCATCTTTTACACTTGGAATTTTCAGTTCACATACTGTTGAAGTCTAACTTGAAGGATTTTGAGCAGGATCATGCTGGCATGTTAAATGAGTACAAGCGTATGGTAGTTTGAACATTTTTGACATTGCCTTTCTTTGGGATTGAGATGAAAACTGTTAACATATTATCTACTATTTTCATGAAAATCTTCAAATATGTATTTTACATAAGAATATAATACAATTTTAAATTATGCATATTTTTTCTCACTACTTGTTTTGTGGGCAGACCAATCAGTTAAATTCAAATGAAATTCTTTGGCTTCCCTGGTGGCCTGGTGAATAAGAATATGCCTGCCAAAACTGGAGACATAGTTTCGATCCCTGATTCTGGGAAAACCCACATGCCTTGGAACAACTAAGCCGGTGTACCAAAACTATTCAGCCTGTGCGCTGGAGCCCAGGAGCCGCAACTACTGAAGCAAGTGCAATTTAGAGGATTTAGAGTCTGTGCTCCAAAGTAAGAGAAACCATGATGGTGAGAAGCGTGCACAGGGTCCCTATAGAGTAGCCTCTGCTCACTGCCCCTAGAGTAAAGCCCGCAATGCAATGGTGATATAACACAGCCAGAAACAAACTTTTTTTTTTTTTTTTAAGAAACAGAAATTGATATATGCTGAATGTTTGTGTCCCTTCATATTAATATGCTGAAACCCTAACCCTTCAAGGTAATTGTATTTTGAAATAGGACTTTTACAAAAGTAATTATGAAAGTCACAAGGCTAGAATCCTGATTCCAAAAGATCAGCGTCCTTATAAGAGACAGAGAACTCACTTGCTCTCCCAGGGTGCAGAAAGATGAGGTCACACAGGAGACGGTAGCAACCTCCAAACCAAGAGAAGCCTCTACAGAAGGAAGCCTACCTTGATGGTTCTTGGATTTCTCAGACTCCACAAGTGTGAGTAGTAAATTTCTGTTTGTTAAGCCACCCAGTCTGTGGTGCTTTACTATGGAAATCTGAGCAGACTAAAACAGAAGCACACATTAAAAAAAAAAAAAAAAGTGGGGTGGGGGATGATTCCAGCACTCGGAAAACTGCCTTTTCCACACCAGACCCAGCTCACAGCCAGCGCACTGTAGTCTTTGAAGGCAATTGTAGACGAAGACTCAGATTCTTTCTACTTTTCATACTTTCATGTATACCTGAGCTTCTGAGCTCAGATACTTTCATCCACAGGCTTCTTTATTCGGGACCTTGGAGGAAGCCCCTTTTGTGCTTCTGCCAAAACCTTTTGGGAAAGAAGGAATTTGAAGACCCTTTTCTCCCTGAGACTCAGTATATTATAACTCCTAGACTTTCATTTCTCTCTCTCGTCAACCCCCAGGTACACAAAATAGCAGATGACTTTTGTTCAGAGTTCCCTTGCCAGGAGACAATCTCCCCAACATCTTCCACCCCATCTTCAGTAATAAATCTTACCTTCACCTATACCCTTCTTAAAAATTGGTGGAACTTGCACTTTTTCTTCTTGCTTGTATCATTGCAGTAAGAGATTTAAATCTTGATGGTGACTTCAATTTGGTCTTTTTATTTTTATATGTTTATTTATTTATTTATTTTCTTTACATTATCGTGTTGGTTTCGCCATACATTGACATGAATCTGCCATGGGTATACATGTGTTCCCCTTCCAGAATCCACCTCCCACCTCCCTCCCTATTCCATCCCTCTGGGTCATCCCAGGGTACCAGCCCCGAGCACACTGTATCATACATCAATCACAGGCTGACGATTCATTTCACATATGATAATTTACATATTTCAGTGCTGTCCTCCCATATCATCCCACCCTTGCCCTCTCCCATAGAGTCCAAAAGACTGTTCTATACATCTACATCTCTTTTGCTGTCTCGCATACAAGGTTATTGTTACCATCTTCCTAATTGGAGCCTATTATACAGAGTGAAGTAAGCCAGAAGGAAAAACAACAATTTAGTATACTAACGCATATATATAGAATTTAGAAAGATGGTCTGTTGTTTTAACTGACTAATCAATACCTCTTTGCTCAGCTCTTGACAACTTATTTCTTTAAAAGATCATTGTCTGCGTGCATGTTAATTGCTCAGTCATGTCCAGTTCTTTGAGACTCCACAGACTGTAGCCCGCTAGGCTCCTCTGTCCATAGAATTCTTCAGGCAGGAATATTGGAGTGAAGAAGATCCATTTCTCTAGAGGATCTTCCCTACCCAGGGATTGAACCCAAGTCTCCTACTTTGACAGATGTTTTTTACCATCTGAGCCACCAGGGAAGTCCAGTTAAAAGATCCTCAAACAACTTCAAAAAAGTACTGTTGGATGCAAACCCTGTTATAACAAAGAAGTTTGATGACAATTCTATGAATTAAAAAAGATATATGAAAAACCCCATGATATTGCAGTGAAAATAGTAAGGCTAATGTCATATTAAAGATTCTCTTATACAATAATCAAATATATATGCTCAGTTATGTTAAAATTTAATAAATTGATGTTTAATAAATAGCTAATGAATGTACTGATTAATGAAAGTACACATCGTAGAGAGTTAACTTCTTCCTGTTCCCACTTAAAGAAGTCAGCAAAAGAAGAGAATTTGTGGCCTTTTTTGAGTCTTCTTTCAAACTGAAAAGAATATAGATATGTTGATGACTGAACTTGAGTCACCATGTTGAAATATGAGTGTCATTATGATACGCTAGGAACAAAGGCACTGATTAAAAAAAAAAATTGTTCCCCTAAATGTTTAGTGAAACTGTCAGCAACATTGGACTACATAATACCCACAATGCAACATTTTAAGCTATAGAATTAAAGGTCTTTTTTTTTTCCCTTTTATTGTTTTTGCCATACAATGCTATGATATCACCATGGGTTTACATATGCTCCCCCTCCAGAACCCCCCTCCCTCCTCCCTTCCTCCTCCCTCCCCCCGGGAAATCTCGATGCATCAGCCCTGAGCATCAATCCTGGGCTGGCGATTGATTAGACATATGATAATTAACATGTTTCAATGCCATTCTCCCATATCATCCCACCCTAACCCTCATGCACAGAGTCCACGAGTCTATTCTATAAATCTGTGTTCCTTTTGCTGTCTCGCATGTTGGGTTCTCCTTACCGTCTTTCTAAATTCCATATATATGTGTTAATATACTGTATTGTTGTTTTTGCTTCTGGCTTACTTCACTCTGGATAATGGGCTCCAGTTTCGTCCATCTGAGAAGAACTGATTCAAATGAATTTTTTTTTAATGTTGAGTAATATTCCATTGTGTATATGTACCACTGCTTTCTTATCCATTCGTTAGTTGATGGGCATCTAGGTTGCTTCCATGTCCTGGCTATAGTAAACAAAGCAGCGATGAACATTGGGGTACATGTGGCTCTTTCAATTCTGGTTTCCTCGGTGTATATGCCAGCAGTGGGATTGCTGGGTCATATGGCAGGATTATTTGCAGCTTTTTAAGGAACCTCCACACTGTTTTCCATAGTGGCTGTACTAGTTTGCATTCCCACCAACAGTGTAAGAGGGTTCCCTTTTCTCCACATCCTCTCCAGCATTTATTGCTTGTATATTTTTGGATTGCAGCCATTCTGACTGGTGTAAAGTGATACCTCATTGTGGTTTTGATTTGCATTTCTCTGATGATGACTGGTGTTGAGCATCTTTTCATGTGTTTGTTAGCCATCTGTATGTCTTCTTTGGAGATATGTCTGTTAAGTTCTTTGTCTGTTAAGTTCTAAGTTTTTTGATTGGGTTGTTTATTTTTCTAGAATGGAGCTGCAGGAGTTGCTTGTATATTTTTGAGATTAATTGTTTGTCCGTTGCTTCATTGGCTATTATTTTCTCCCATTCTGAAGGCTGTCTTTTCACCTTGCTTATAGTTTCCTTTGTTGTGCAAAAGATTTTAATTTTAATTAGGTCCCATTTGTTTATTCGTGTTTTTATTTCCAATATTCTGGGAGGTGGGTCATGGAGTATCCCACTTTGGTTTATGTCAGAGAGGGTTTTGCCTATGTTATTCTCTAGGAGTTTTATAGTTTCTGGTCTTCTGCTTAGATCTTTGATCCATTTTGAGTTTATCTTTGTGTATGGTGTTAGAAAGTGTTCTAGTTTCATTCGTTTACAAGTGGCTGTCCAGTTTTGCCAGCACCACTTGTTAAAGAGGTTTTCTTTTCTCCATTGTATATTCTTGCCTCCTTTGTCAAAGATAAGGTGTCCATAGATGCGTGGATTTATCTCTGGGCTTTCTATTCTGTTCCATTGATCTATATTTCTGTCTTTGTGCCAGTACCATACTGTCTTAATGACTGTGGATTTGTAGTATAGCCTAAAGTCAGGTAGGTTTATTTCTCCAGTTTCATTCTTCTTTCTCAAGATTGCTTTGGCTATATGAGGTTTTTTGTATTTCCATACAAATTGTGAAATTATTTGTTCTAATACTCTGAAAAAGACCTCTGGTAGCTTGATAGGAATTGCACTGAATCTATAGATTGCTTTGGGTAGTATACTCATTTTCACTATATTGATTCTTCCAATGCACGAACACTGCACATTTCTCCATCTGTTTGTGTCCTCTTTGATTTCTTTCATCAGTGTTTTATAGTTTTCTCTATACAAGTCTTTTGTTTCTTTAGGTAGAAATACTCCTAAGTATTTTATTATTTTTGTCTCAATGGTGAATGGAATTGTTTCCTTAATTTCTCTTTCTGTTTTCTCACTGTTAGTGCATAGGAATGCCAGGGATTTCTGTGTGTTGATTTTGTATCCTGAAACTTTGCTATATTCACTGATTAGCTCTAGTAATTTTCTTGTAGAGTCTTTAGGGTTTTCAATATAGAGGATCATGTCATCTGCAAACAGAGAGAGTTTTACTTCTTTTCCAATCTGGATTCCTTTGATTTCTTTATCTGCTCTGATTGCTGTGGCCAAGACTTCCAAAACTATGTTGAAAAGTAGTGGTGAGAGTGGGCACCCTTGTCTTGTTCCTGACTTCAGGGGGAATGCTTCCAGTTTTCGGATTATGTTTGCTATGGGTTTGTCATATATAGCTTTTATTATGTTGAGGTATGTTCCTTCTATTCCTACTTTTTGGAGGGTTTTTATCATAAATGGATGTTGAATTTTGTCAAAGGCTTTCTCTGCATCTATTGAGATAATCATGTGATTTTTATTTTTCAATTTGTTAATGTGGTGTATTACGTCGATTGATTTGCGAATATTGAAGAATCCTTGCATCCCTGGGATAAAGCCTACTTGATCATGATGTATGATTTTGTTAATGTGTTGTTGGATTCTATTTGCTAGAATTTTGTTAAGGATGTTTGCATCTAAGTTCATCAGTGATATTGGCCTGTAGTTTTCTTTTTTCGTGGCATCTTTGTCGGGTTTTGGAATTAGGGTGATGGTGGCCTCATAGAATGAGTTTGGAAGTTTACCTTCTTCTGCAATTTTCTGGAAGAGTTTGAGTAGAATAGGTGTTAGCTCTTCTCTAAATTTTTGGTAGATTTCCTCTGTGAAGCCATCTAGTCCTGGGCTTTTGTTTTTTGGAAGATTTCTGATTACGGTTTCAATTTCCCTGCTTGTGATGGGTCTATTAATATGGTCTATCTCTTCCTGGTTTAGTCTTGGAAAGTTGTGCTTTTCTAGGAATTTGTCCATTGCATCCAAGTTGTCCAGTTTATTTGCATATAGTTGCTGATAATAGTCTCTTATGATCCTTTGTATTTCTGTGTTTTCTGTTGTGATCTCTCCGTTTTCATTTCTAATTCTGTTGATTTGGTTCTTCTCCCTTTGTTTCTTGATGAGTCTGGCTAATGGTTTGTCAATTTTATTTATCTTCTCAAAGAACCAGCTTTTGGCTTGGTTGATTTTTGCTATGGTCTCTTTTGTTTCCTTTGCATTTATTTCTGCCCTGATTTTTAAGATTTCTTTCCTTCTACTAGACCTGGGCTTCTGCATCTCTTCCCTTTCTAGTTGCTTTATGTGTAAAGTAAGGTTATTTATTTGATTTTTTTCTTGTTTCCTGAGGTGAGCTTGTATTGCTTTTAAAAATTACTGTTTATTAGGAATAAAGATGAATGCAACCCCATCTCTCCTTACTAAAACTTTGTCTCTCTCTCTCTCACACACACAGAGTAAATTTACACACATGCCATCACAGTTTCTGTACTATATTTTGCAACTTATTTTATTTTCTGTTCTTAAGTTATTAGAGAAATAAGAATTGCAGAGTATCCATGTTTAAATAGTGAAAGAACAGGACATACTAGTTATTGACTTTTCAGTATATAAAATTTTCATTAGCAAATGGTTGGATGAGAGCATGCTAAGTTGCTTCTGTTGTGTCCAACTCTGTGAGACCCCATGAATGTTAGCCTACTAGGCTCTTCTGTCCATGGGATTCCCCAGGCAAGAACACTGGAATAGGTTGTTGTGCCCTTATCCCAGAACATCTTCCCAACCCAGGGATCCAACCCAAGTCTCTTACATCTAACCTGCATTGGCAGGCTGGTTCTTTATCACAAGCACTACCTGGGAGATAGAATAAAAAATTTCTTTCAATGAAAGTTGAATGAAAGTTCAACCAAGATAATTAACATCAGCATTAATAAAATGAGAAAACTGTCTATGACAACCAAGTTAAAAAAATTCTTTGAAAATAAAATAAATGTTACTAAGCCCATCCACTTCATTTTGGAAAGTTGAAACTTTTCTTAATAACTAATTTCCATAAGATTTTAAAAATATGAGGTCTATGAATGAGAAACAGCAGCATTCTTTATGTTAGAGATTTTAACAACTGACTCTTCTGTGGTTTTAATATAGTTCCCATCTTTACATATACTGGATATCTTAATAAAAATATGTTGAAAAGGTGACTATAGGATTGTTTATACAGATATTCCAATCATAAGTGATAAAAGCTATTGTTTCAAAAAGGCAAATATAGTAAATACTATCTAGCATAATTGCATTGTTAAAAAGTTTTAATTGAAGATTGCTGCTCTGTCTAGACTATATCATTACAATCGTTGAGTAAATAAATGTATTCAATTAATTATACTCTGATTTATATAGCAAGTGCTATTGAGTCTGTATTATTGTTATTTTAAATAGATATTTAAGAAAATGATACTTTAAAATATTGTCTATTTCATTGATGTCATAATGACACACATATTAAATAATTTTAATGAATGCTGAGTATTATACTAATTTTTATTATAGTGTTTGCAGTCTATAAATCAACTTGCTGAGTTTTTTGCTGATTGCTCATTGAGTGAACAACATATTATTTTATATAGAAAATGTGTTATCTGTTAACTAATGAAATATAATCATTTAATAATTTATTATATAAAATTTTCTGGTTGTTAAATCAGTGGTTGTAAGTATATAAAGAAATCAAGAAATGTTTTAAATATATAATTCAGAGTGATATGAAGGATAAAAATTAGAAAGGAAAATCAATCAATAGAAAAATCTACAATGCAATTTATATAAAAATAAATATGATTTTATCTGGCTGTTCAGAAATCACAATATAAGAAACAAATTAATAATTTTGTCTAAAGTATAGTCAAGAAGAATTCACACCATTTGGTTCTCATAGATGTTTATTTTTATTTAAACGACATAAAATTGTGAGGTGAAAGTTTCAGTATGCAACAAACACTTGGATATGTAAAAGTTTACATATGTAAATGATATTTGACTGATCAATATCAGTTCAGTTCAGTCATTCAGTCATGTCTGACTCTTTGCAACCCCATGAACCGCAGCACACCAGACCTCCCTGTCCATCACCAACTCCTGGAGTTTACCCAAACTCTCTACTAACAAAAATCATATACTCATGCAGAATGCTTTATTTTGTAGAATATTCTCTTTAATGTCAAAATATCATGAATTAAATTAAATTTTATAATATTTAGAAGTGCTAAAATGTTTTGAACTACTGTGAGAATGACACTAAAAATTTAATCACAATTACTGAAAGTGCTGACATTTCCTTTACATTATTTCTTGGCATACTAACTAAATTTGCATCTTCTTGTGCATATATCAGTGTATTTATAGATAATATTTGTATACTTCCTGAGAATAGAATTTGTAACTCAAATGATTGAAGGAGCCATGTGTGCAAGGCATTGAATGAAGATATGGAGGTTAGTTAAGAATTTTGCTATTTTAATGCAGACGCATTATTATTAGTATTATTTACACAAGCTAAACTTCTCTGAATATTCTACTCTCCCTGAGGAAATATTATACTCCTCTTATAAAATGGCATAGACTTCTCAGTCTATGTGTTGGTTTCAAATTTTTGGCAGAAATTAACTACAAAAGTATTTCATTTTTTTCTAATTCTATTAGGATAAAATATATCAAGTGTAATGATGAATTTCAACTGAATATATCACCGGGTCAGGGAAACTGCAAATAGTTACAAGAAGTATGGTGAACTAGAGATCATGTCCTATTTATGAGGGAAAACAGTTAACTTGACTCCTACCAATTATTATCTTTAAAGAATATTAGACCAGTGTTGTTAGATAAACCAATTTTTCAAGAAAATCTAAAAAGCTTGATTCTTATGGGAAATATCTGAAATTTAGCATTGGAAAATGTTTAATTAGTCACTAAGCTGCAAATGTTCTACCATCGACAGAGCATGTGATTGACTGGATGCTCAGTTCTGCTGTGAAAAGTGTGACCTCTGAGTCAAGGCAGCAAAGCTTTTATCGTTTGTCACCGTTTAGGAAAAAACCCTGACTTTAAATTTTTTCTTGGTTATCCCACACTCTTTAACCTCACCCATGATGTTCATATTCTGAGATGAAATAGAAGTGATAAGACAATAAATAAATTCCATAAGATTAGATAATGAGTAAACTATGGAGCCAAGACTGAATAAAGTCAATTCTCCTGATTTCACAGTCTTCGATTTCCCATTGAGATGTATGCTTCATTCAGAATATATTTCGCTATGCACATCCATTTATCTAAAGATAAATTGAGTGAAATATGTCAATTATTTTAGTTCCCAGGGATCTTCCCTATCAAACACTTCAACAAATATGCCACTACTAGTTCTAAACTAGAACTACTAGTCCTGAAGCTACACACAATATTTTAAATAATTATTCCACAGAATTATTAATATCTTCTAGTTTATTTCCATAATGACCATGAATAACACTGTAGTTATTAAAATTATTACAACCATAAAATTGCTACTCATTTATATATTGGAAACATATGATTGCAAGCATGAATATTTGTACATATGGTGATAACATCTATACATTTATCCAGTGTTATTTAGGTGGAGTTATGCATTCTAAATAAATTGTTCCTTAATTCTCATTTAATCCTATAATATAATATATATATATATATGTGCATATTATACAAAATTGTACATGATCATATTTCTCACAAAAAGAGATAAAGATGATGAGAAGGTAAAGAACTTACCTATTTTTCAACTTGTCTACTTATTTGAGTCCATGTGACAGCAAAGAATTTTTGCTACCTTGGATTCAATATTTGTACTGCTTAATTCATAACTTGAGAACAAATTTTTGTAGGATAGGCTCAAACTACAGTATATTCTTTTCATGTAGAATGCAATCCTTGATTTTTTGAAATTTAAACCTAGTTAAGATACTTTAACAAAAATGTAAAATGGCTTTATTTTAAATAAATTATATAAACTGTTATCTTTCTTTTCTAACCTTTGAATATTCATCAATAAAGAACAAAAATGGCATTCCCTGACAGAAGCAGAAGATATTGAGAAGAGGTGATAAGAATACACAGAAGAACACATAAAAAAGATCTTCACGACACAGTTAATAACAATGATTTGAGCACTCATCTAGAGTTAGACATCCTGGAACGTGAAGTCAATTGGGCCTTAGGAAGCATCAAAGCTAGTGGAGGTGATGGGATTTGAGTTGAGCTATTTCAAATCCTAAAAGACGATACTGTGAAAGTGCCACACTCAATATGTCACAAATTTGGAAAACTCAGCAGTGGCCACAGGACTGGAAAAGGTCAGTTTTCATTCCAATCCCAAAAAGGAAATGCCAAAGAATGTTCAAACTACCACATAATTGCGCTCATCTCACACGCTACCAAAACGCGTAAAATTCTCCAAGTCAGGCTTCAGCAATACATAAACCATGAAATTCCAGATGTTCAAGCTGATTTTAGAAAAGGTAGAGGAACCAGAGATAAAATTGCCAACATCCACTGGATTATTGAAAAAGCAAGAGAGTTTCAGGAAAACATTTATTTCTGCTTGATTGACTATGCCAAAGCCTTTGACAGTGTGGATCACAATACACTGTGGAAAATCCTGAAAGAGATGGGAATACCAGACCACCTGACTTGCCTCTTGAGAAATCTGTATGCAGATCAGGAAACAACAGTTAGAACTGGACATGGAACAACAGACTGGTTGTTCCAAAAGAAAAGGAGTACGTCAAGGCTGTATATTGTCACCCTGCTTATTTAACTTATATGCAGAGTACATCATGAGAAATACTGGGCTGGATGAAGCACAAGCTGGAATTAAGATTGCCAGGAGAAATATCAATAACTTCAGATATGCAAATGAAATCACCCTTGTGGCAGAAAGTGAAGAGGAACTAAAGAGCCTCTTGATGAGAGTGAAAGAGGAGAATGAAAAAGTTGGCTTAAATCTCAGCATTCCGAAAACTGCGATCATGGCATCTGGTCCCATCACTTCATGGGAAATAGATGGGGAAACAGTGAAAACAGTGGCTGACTTTATATTTGGGGGCTCCAAAATCACTACAGACGACGATTGCAGCCTTGAAATTAAAAGAAGCTTACTCCTTGAAAGGAAAGTTATGACAAACCTAGACAGCATTTTAAAAAGCAGAGACATTATTTTTCTGACAAGGGTCCATTAGTCAAGGCTATGGTTCTTCCAGTAGTCATGTATGGATGTTGAGAGTTAGATGGTGAAGAAAGCTGAGCACAGAAGAATTGATGCTTTTCAACTATGGTGTTGGAGAAGACTCTTGAGAGTCCCTTGAACTGTAAGGAGATTTAGCCAGTCCATCCTAAAGGAGATCAGTCCTGAGTGTTCATTGGAAGGACTGATGTTGAAGCTGAAACTTCCATACTTGGGCCTCCTGATGTGAAGAACTAACTCATTTGAAAAGACCCTGATGCTGGGAAAGATTGAGGACAGGAGGAGAAGGGGAAGACACAGGATGAGATGGTTGGATAGCATCACTAACTCAATGGACTTGAGTTTGGGTGGGCTCCGGGAGCTGGTGTTGGACAAGGAGACCTGGCGTGCTGCAGCTCATGGGGTCGCAAAGAGTCAGACACCACTGAGTGACTAGACTGAACTGAACTGAATAGTAATCACATACAAATGGATATTGTAGCTTTCACAAATATTTGCAAGGGCCTTTGGAGAAAACTCTGTGGAAGAATTCTTTACTGATTCTTGATGAAGCACGACTTACAGGCTCTTCTCTCTTGGGTTCACAGACATTTAGACATTCTTCCACAAAATCTGCAGCATTTTTTAAATCATCTTACTCCAGATTTTCAAGAAAAAAAGCTTTGTTTTCCCTGAAATAATATTAGACACAGTTTTTCTCTGGTGTGACTCTGAAATTTGAACCACAGTTTTATATTATGTCTGACATAACTTTAAACAGTTTTGAGAATAAATTTTTGATCATGCTCTTACTTTTAGAAGTCCTACCATGCCATGCATTATTTAGCTACTTCTCTTTTGGTTGAGGCCAAATTTCAGGCATTGTTTTTATTCACCCTTAATGTACCTTCTCTCCTTGTTATTATGCACTCTAAAGGCTTATAAAAATAATTTGTCTCTTTTGACATCTGAACAAATGTTAATTCCTTTATGAGAACTGTCATTATTTTAATAAAGCAATTTATTTGTTGTGTCTTAAAAGCATGTCAATTATCATTAGATTAATACTTTTAATAACCATTTATTTTTCATGTTCTTCTCTCCCTTATACTTAAACAAACTTGTAGTTAGAGACTCTGTATTATTCATTTAAGCATTACCTTAGGCCAGTATCAGATGGGTTTTCAATAAATGTTTCTTTAATTTAATTTGGGTTTTTATTTCAAAGATATTCTTTCATTGGATAGAGACACAGTTCACAATTAAGTTGTTCTGTTATAAATTGGAAATTAAAGATAGTTTTTCTTTTAATTTGGATGTCATCTTATAGAAAATAATAAAGTTTATCATGAATAAAGTATAGGTCATTTGATGAGTAATCTTATTTGAAAAACTAATAATAAAATGAAATATTCATATTTTACTACACAACCAGAAGAGCCCATGTGCTACTACACTCTTGTATTAAGCAAATACATTTCAGAATTGAAATAAACTTTTATAAGGTTATATTATTTTCTTCTATGTAGAAGTCCTATACCTTTTTCAGTAAAGCTGTTTAATTGAAAAATTCTAAATAAAATGTGACAATTTGTTCACTGGATATTTTCACACATTAAAAATTGTAAAATTTCTTAAGAAATCATTAATGTCTTCTTTTAGATTAATAGCAGCCCATTATTTCTTGACAAGGTATACACTTATTCCTATAAGTAGAGGAAATTGCTTAACTTGTCCTATATGTATGTAAAATAATGGTACCAAAAAAATATACATAAGCTCTTTAAGACATTTCAAGTCTGTTTTATTAATAATTATCATGATCAAAATATTTACTGAAGATAATCTCAAGTATCAAATATATAACAAAATTTGTACTTGCTCTTATAAAAGCTAGTAATTTTCTAAAATCAAAAATTGCAAGTATACAAATATTCAGTATTTTATATTAAGTTGAACTTATATAACATGAATATTTGCCATACTTTTATTTCATTATGAAGTAAAAATTAAAGAAACAAACAAGAAAATGAAGTCCAGTGACAGGAGATACGTAAGTAAGAGTAATTGGAAAAGTAAAGGAAAAAAATGTTTTCATTTGCCAATTAGCTAATAATTCAATACAAAAGTATATTTCATGTATAAATTTAACTTGAAATGGAAGACTGCACTGCAGCTTCCTAGTTTAAATCTAAAAAGGAAGAAACTTTCCTGTCACATCATCATCCCCAAATACAGGCTTGCAAGTCAAAATGAATTTGACATGGTGAGACTTATTTTTAATTTATGAAAAGAAATGTTGGATGAAAGCAATATCTTAATGCAAACCAAATTCTGAGGTCATCCACACAGTTGTACATCTAAGAATCATAGAGCTATTAACACTTTGCATTGTCACAAACAACAAAAATCCTAAGATAAAAATTATTTAAAAGAAGAGGAAGAAAAGTCCTTGAAAACTTTGCTCAATAAAAAATTATAAAACATGAGACAAAATATCAAAGAAAGTAAGATAAGGATGAAAATGTATAACAAGTGCATGTCACTTAAATTTTATGTTTATTCATATACTCATTATCATCTCAAAAGAAATTGTTCATTTTATAAGCTATTATTAAATGTCATTAAAATCAGAAAGTGTGAATCTTTAACTATGCTTCTATGATGAATATTTCAACTGTTTCTCAGTCTGACTTAAGTATTTTGCTAATTATTTAAGTACAAAAGAGAATAGCTACTTGTTGAGTTGATAAATCAAATATTAATAGCTTACGACAATACTTATAGAGTTAATAGATAACTCATTCTTCACATTAAATTAAATTTTTACTATATTTTCATTTTAGAATGTTAAGTCTCTGCAAGTATACATGTAAGGTATTTTTGCAATAGTGCTAAGAATATACACATTTGTTAAATTCATATTATTTTCCGTTAAAATCACATATAGGATTATACAAACACATTCAAATTTAATTAAATGATTTTTTGAATATGCATATCCTACATATCTCACTTTTAATGGAAGACATTCTCATTAAGATGAGATTGAGATGCACATAAAATATATAGAGAGAGGACCAGGCAAAGAAAACAAATCTTGAGATCATTATTTATCATTTTACTCCACAGGAAGGAAAACAGTCATACTGTTTAGAGACTACAGATTTTTGTTCATTCTATCATATTTTGCAAATGTTTTACCAATTTCTCCTTATAATAGTATTTGTTATTAAGGCTTCTACTCCAAGATATAGTTGTATTCGCGCCAAATAAAATATATTCTGGTAAATTTACATTTATAACCATAATCATCTAGATTATTATATCTCTAATATATGATTTCTATTTTCTATATATGACATAAAGCAAAGTAAAATGTACAGTTTCAAAGAAAATACAAATGATAGATAATCTTTGCTAAAAGATTGGTTGAAAAAAGATCTATTATGCCTCAACTCTATTTGTATGTAAAGGAAAATATTAGAAATAAATGGTACATTTTATATAGTAGAAAATGTATTTTCATGAGTTATTGTAGTTTGTCTAGAATTTTTATATCACAATCATATTTTTTTTCAATTATCAGTGTTTCCAATTTGAATCATAGTAATCTGTTTTCCTACAGACTGAATATAAAGAATTTGATGTGTTAGCTATGTTGTGACACTTGGTAAAAAGATATAAATTTTAAGGCAGTCCAAAAACACTGTCAAATATAGTAGAAAGAAAATCCATGCATTAGATGTTTTCCTAAGAATTCAAACCATATCTATGAAAAGCTGTTCTTGGAATGTTCTTTTATTTTGTGGAATCATTTTACTGACTGTAATATTAAAAATCTAACCATGATTAAAGATAACTTAGTATTGATATAAATCAAATAAGAATCTATTTTACACTCTAAAATATTTTTCTTTAACATTAAATGGCATTTATCAATGCTGAAATTTATTCATCCTAAATATTGCTTATTTTTAAAACCTGCCAAATACTTTTAAAAATTATAGACTTTATATTTGGATAACAAAATCTGAAACACTTGCAAGGTGAGAGAAACTTGAACTACTTTAAGGCAACTAAGTGTCAAATTTTCTTATAAGAATTTTTTAGGAGGTGAAGTAATTTTATTATAACACATTTAGGTACCATTTCATACTCTTTCACTCCTCACAAATAAACTTTTGGGATGATGCAGAAAGGATCAAGAGCTGACAGATGTTTTCAAGGAAATATTTTGGTTTTAAAGTTTTGAAAGGTGCAAAACACTACTTCCAGCATGATCATATTTAAGTAAAAATGCTAAAAAAACAAGTTGTTCAAGAATAGGAATAGAAATGATGTAGTTAACTCTGGAAAAGAGGAAAAGAGAGAAAAGCACAGTCAGAGGGTGCATTAGCTTTATTTGTAACTTTTCTTTCAATGTAACAATATTCTGTGAAAAAATGAAATATTTATATCATTTAAGCTTATGTTATATTAGTTTCATACATTACTGTGTTTGAATATTTTATTTTAAAGAGAAAAAATTTTAAATGGTAGTGCAAATTTTTAAACTATAAACATTATGAATAATATAAGAACCCCCAAGAGTAGGAGCATTATTTTTTAATAAATGATGGAGCATTTACTTTCCAAAAGGAATTTTACTAAACACTTTACTTGCATTATTTATCAAATCCTTTCAATAAGTATATGAGGTAGACACTATTATAATACCTTTTACTGATAAAGATTTTGAGGGTTAAAATAGGGGCCTTCTCCATCTTGCTAACTGCTATGTAACCCTGGTACTTAGAAACACATACAACTTTTAGGAAACTGATAAATATTGCAATTGAACAAAAATTATTTTATAAAACAAAGGTAACAAGGCATAATTCTAGGGGTATAAGAGTGAATAAAGCAAGATCTACTTTCCTAGGTCTTCTGACCTGGAGGAGGGTGACAGGCAACAAAATTGTGATAAGTGCAGTGCAGAAAAACAAAGCAATTTAAAGAGGAGAAAAAGTGAATGAATAAATAAATGAATGAAACTCATTTGCATGTTAATGTGTTTGAAAAGACAGTACTCTTAGGGTCTTTGTGCTCTTACCCTTCTGCCAGGTATGCCAAATTACAAACCCTGATTGCTTGCCTATTTCTCAGATTTCCTTTTCAAGGTTGAGAGCTAAGGAATCCTTCTCCCTGTCCCGCCTTGAAAGAAACACAGACTTGCTAATTGACTCCTGCAAATGTAGTGGATTCCCTGAACTAAGTGCTCCTCAGCTGTGATGCAAACTCTCTTTGTGTGGCGTCCATCCGGGTTTATCACACTGTCCTGTGACACATGGGTGCAAGAAGAACCAATGTAAATATGCAGACAGGTTCCTTTCTGTACTGGGAGGAGTAAAAGCTACTCTTCCTCCTCTGAGACTCTGTGTTCTGTTGGCATCTATGAAACAGTAACAAGTTAACTTAGCTTGTAAGGCCAGTACAGTCAAGTCTCAGACTTAAAGTGTACAATTCAAACTCTGTCACCAAAACCCTCAGTAAGTTGGAATCTTTATGTAATACTGCCATCAAAGATCACAGATTTCCATAACAAATGTGAAAATAATAAAAAAAATATGTGAGAATTACCAAAATGTGACACAGAGACAAATGCTTTTTGAAAAAGTGAACAACTGCTTTTTGAAAAATGTCACCTGATACACTTACTTGATGTGAGGTTTGTGGGGTCGTTGCAAATCTTCAACTGGTTAAAAAATAAAAAAGCAGTATTTGAGAAGCACTATAAAGCAAAGTGCAATAAACCATGGTATGTCTGCATTTTAAAATAGAGAGATTGTCCTGGGTGTACCTGTTTCAGTTATACGTTTTAAAAAGTGTTATTATGTCTTGCTCATAGAGGAAGAGATAGACTTTCACTTGTTAAAACAGTTTTAACCCATATCTGTGTGGTTCCAAAGCTTGGTCTTAACATTTCCAGCTTTGGCTAAATTTTGATACCAAAAGCAATTCCAGACGAACAGAATCTTAAGTGAATGTTATTATAAAGCTTTTGTATTTTCTGAAATGGACTTCCTAATATGAGTAGATTGAAAGACAATAAAAGCCCTATTTCCAGTGGTAAAGAGAACACTGATAGTCTATGGTGTGATATGATAAAGGAGTTACTCAAAGTATTGCCTCTGGATACCTGTAACTGGTTATCTATAGAAGAGAGGCTTATGTGAGACATTTAAAAGAGAGGCTAGAAATTCAAAATGGAAGAAAACTCAAAGAGATTTGAAATAGGATAGATATTTGTATTTTGGATTTGAAGGAGGAAGCTTTTATGTTGTAGAGAGGAATGCATGGGAGGATCTCAAAGCTTCCTGGAACTAAATACCCAAGTCCTGTAACCAAAAAGGAGTTACTGGAAACATTTGAGCTTTGAAGAGACACCCCAAGCCTCAGATGAACCTGCAATCCTTTCCAAAATGTTGATTTCAGCTTAATGAGACTGTGGGTAGAGAACTCACCTAACTTGTTCCCTAACTATTAACATAAACCGTGAAACAATAAATTTGTATTACTTTTATTTTAAGCTGTTTGGTTTGAAATAAGCATTATATGATAATAGCTAATATTAAGGATAATATGTGTATATTATTAATCAAATATATGCATGATTAAGGCAATCATATACATACACACTATATGATTGCATAATATAGTATAGGTATATATATAAATAAATACACAAATAATGCATATATATTAGCAAAGAAACACTATGCACATTTATATTTTATTTAATTTTATATATTTATATAAATCTATATACTTTATATAATATAAAATATAGTATATTTATATTTGCTTCTCCTGGCCAAACAAGTCAATGTCATTCCCCATTATCTTGCAGTATTTGGAGACTATGCAGCTGGGTTCTGCTCAGTAGAATATAAGAAGCTGCATATTCAATATCTAGTTGTGCCATAAAAAATGTCTTGAGACAATGTCCCTGACATGGAGGAAAACATATAATAAGAACTCTAGAGCTCTAGATTATCAGTTGTAGCTCTCAGTAGTGCATTCTCAGCTACAAGGACTGAGGTTTGGGGAAAACACAGCCTCTAAGCATGGTAAGTCACAGAGTTGGGTTTGTTTGTTGTAAGAAGCTACCATCAATTTATTCAATCAAATATTGCATACTCATTATTTGAAATACAATATGATACATAAAATCTGATTTTGCAATTTGAAATTCTGAATGAAATACAGGTATTCTGTTTGAGAAATGTGGGACTTTGTACAAGGTGTTACGCGATAACAAAAATCTGTTTTCTAGAATAATTTTCATTCTCCATCGCTGCCAATTCTTTTGCTCCTCTTTCTCTTCCTATGTCATCACCTCCCTCCTCCCCTACCCCCTCCTCCTTTGTATCCACATCTCCTTCCTATTCTGCTGCTTTCATTATAGGGGACTGAAATGCAAAAGTTGGAAGTCAAGAAACACCTGGAGTAACAGTAAACATTCTTGGAGTACAGAATGAAGCAGGGGAAACAATGATAGAGTTCTGACAAGAGAATGCACTGGTCATACCAAACACCGTCTTCCAACAACACAAGAGAAGACTCTACACATGGACATCACCAGATGGTCAACACTGAAACGAGACTGACTATATTCTTTGCAGCCAAAGATGGAGAAGCTCTATACAGTTAACAAAAATAAGACTGGGAGCTGACTGTGGCACAGATTATGAACTCCTTATTGCCAAATTCAGACATAAATTGAAGAAAGTGGAGAAAACCACTAGACCATTCAGGTATGACCTAAATCAAATCCCTATGATTACACAGTGGAAGTGAGAAGTAGATTTAAGGGACTAGATCTGATAGACAGAGTGCCTGATTAACTATAGATGGAGGTTCGTGACACTGTAGAGGAGAAAGGGATCAAGACCATACCCATGGAAAAGAAATGCAAAAAAGCAAAACGACTGTCTGAGGAGACCTTACAAATAGCTGTGAAAAGAAGGGAAGTGAAAAAGAAAGATATTCCCATTTGAATGCAGGGTTTCAAAGAATAAGAAGGAGACATAAGAAAGCCTTCCTCAGTGGTCAATGCGAAGAAATAGAGAACAACAATAGAATGGGAAAGACTAGAGATTTCTTCAAGAAAATTAAAGATACCAATGGAATATTTCATGCAAAGATGGGCTCAATAAAGGGCAGAAATGGTATGGAACTAATAGAAGCAGGAGATATTAAGAAGAGGTGGAAAGAATACACAGAAGAATTGTACCAAAAAGATCCTCACGATCCAGATAATCCTGATGGTGTGATCAGTCACAATCACCTAGAGCCAGACATCCTGGAATGTGAAGTCAAGTGGGCCTTAGGAGGCATCATTATGAACAAAGCTAGTGGAATTCCAGTTGAGCTGTTTAAAATCCTGAAAGAAGATGCTGTGAAAGGGCTGCACTTAATATGCCAGCAAATTTGGAAAACTCAGCAATGTCCACAGGACTGGAAAAGGTCAGTTTTCATTTCAATCCCAAAGAAAGGCAATGCCAAAGAATGATCAAACTATAGCACAATTGCACTTCTGTCACATGCGAGTAAAGTAATGCTCAAAATTCTCCAAGCTAAGCTTCAGCAATACACGAACGATGAAATTCCAGATGTTCAAGCTGGTTTTACAAAAGGCAGAGGAGATAGAGATCAAATTGCAAACATCTGCTGGATCGTAGAAAAAAGCAAGACAGTTTCAGAAAAAAACATATATTTCTGCTTTATTGACTATGCCAAAGCCTTTGACTGTGTGGATCACAATAAACTGTGGAAAATTCTGAAAGAGATGAGAATAAGAGACCATCTGACCTGCCTCTTGAGAAACCTGTATGCAGGTCAGGAAGCAACAGTTAGAACTGGACATGGAACAACAGACTGGTTCCAAATACGAAAAGGAGTATGTCAAGGCTATATATTGGCCCCCTGCTTATTTAACTTATATGCAGAGTACATCATGAGAAATACTGGGCTGGATGAAGCACAAGCTGGAATCAAGATTGCCGGGAGAAATATCAATAACCTCAGGTATGCAGATGACACCACCTTTATGGCAGAAATTGAAGAAGATCTGAAGAGCTTCTTGATGAAAGAGGAAAGTGAAAAAGCTAGCTTAAAGTTCAACATTCAGAAAACTAAGATCATGGCATCCAGTCTCATCACTTCATGGGAAATAGATGGGGAAACAGTGGCAACAGTGGCTGACTTTACTTTTTTGGGGTCCAAAATCACCGCAGATGGTGATTTCAGCCACAAAATTAAAAGACACTTACTCCTTGGAAGGAAAGCTATGACCAACCTAGACAGCATATTAAAAAGCAGATAATATACTTTGCAAAGAAAGGTCCATCTAATCAATCATATGGTTTTTCTATTGGTCATGTATGGATGTTTTCAAAAACATAAATTAGTGATTTGTGTTAACTCACAATGTTTTCAACCATCACTTCTATCTAATTGCAGAATACTTTTATTGCTTGAAACTACCAGACCCATTAGCTGTCACCTACTTTCTGTCTGTTCATTTGCATATTTTGGACATTCTTTATTCAAATCGAGTCATATAATACGTGCCCTTTTTGTGTCATGTCTCTTTTACTTAACATGTTTTCAAGTTGTAACCACATTGAAGCCTCCATGAGTACTTCACTTCTTTTAGTGGGTGACTGTTTCACAGTGTAGATAAACTACGTTTTCTTCATCTGTTAGATTATTGATAAGCATCTGAACTGTTACCACTTTATGGCTAATATGCTTAATGCTTCTCTGAACACAGGTACACATTTCTTTTGTACAACATGTGGACACACGTGTTCATTTTTTCTGCATATTTATTTGGCTGCATCAGGTCTTAATTGTGGCACAAGGGATTTGCTTTGTGTCATGTGAGGCCTTTCCATTGTGGTGCATGGACTCTAGCTGTGGTGTGTAGCCTCAGTCGTTACGGCATGTGGGCTTAGTTGTTCTGCTGCATGTGCGATCTGAGTTCCCCAATCATGGATCACACCCACATTCCCTGTACTGCGAGGCAGTCTTTACACTGGATTACCAGAGAAATCCCAGGACACGTGTTTTCAATTCTCTTGTGTATATGCCTAGGAATGGAATTTCTGAGTCATATGGAAACATTTCTAGCAACAGTTGTCCAAGGCAGTTGCACCATTTAATATTCCCACTAGCAGTATATGGAAGGTCCAGTTGTTCCATATTCTTGTCTTTTATTTTGTACTTTCTATTTTATTTACATTTCCAGGCAAATTTTCAGATCAGTTTGTTAATTTTGGCCACAAAGACATTTGGGATTTTGTAAGGAATTGTGTTGAATCTGTAGGTCAATTGAGATAGTCTTACATAGTTAAGAATATTAAATATTCAGATTTATAAACATACAATATCTTTTCATTTACTTGTTTTTAATTTCTTTCAGAAATCTTTGTAGTTTGTGTTGTATGAATCACATTCCTTTTGCTTAATGTATCCCTATTTTATTATTTTTGATGCAATTGTAAATAAATAAAGATGCTTTCTTGATTTCATGTTCAGATGTTCATTACTAGGATCTAGAATTAAAATTGAGTTTTAAGTATTGATATTCTAGCCTGCAACTGCACTGAATTTGCTTAGATCTAATATTTGTTGTATGCATGTGAATTCCTTAATATTTTCTCTATATACAATCATATTATCTGCAAATAGAGTTAGTCTTACTTTCTCCTTTTCTGTTTTAATGCCATTTTTTTTTCTCTTCCTCAATTCTTTTGACTGGAACTTCCATTATAATGTTGAAAAGAAATTTTAAGGGTGGACATTTTTGACTTGTTCCTGATCTTAGCATGAGAGCTTTGAGGCTTTCACTAGTACCTCTGATATCAGATTTGGTTTTACATATATGCCCATTATGAGGTTCTCTTCTCTTCTCTTCTGATAATATCAAATGTTTTTATCATGAAAGAACACTAGATTTTTTTCATATTTTCCATGTCTGTGTCCACTGAAAAAAATTATGTTATTTATTGTCTTTTTATTTTGTCCTAACTTTGATATCTGAACACAACTTGCCTTATTATTCTATAGAGCAACAACAAAAATTGTCTCCAATCTTACATGAGTTAACTATTGTTTAAACTTACAGTGATTTTGAAAATCTTACCTTGGATCCATTTTGTGGTAAATACTATACATATATTATCTTCCTAGGTACTATTTGAGAAATTAAGGAATATAATATTATTGCTTCAGTAGAATTATAGTTAACAGATCACTTTGCAAATAGAGAACAGACTATAAACTAACATTCTTTTTGTGCCCAAACCCATAGTTCCTTCTATTCTATCAAGATTTTCTCTATTGCATAATTTCTTTTCATTTTATATTTTTTAAAAGTATTTTTTAAACAATTGAAAAGATCAATGAAACTAAAAGCTGGTTCTTTAAAAAAATAAACAAAACTGATTAACTTTTAGCCAGACTTATCAAGAAAAAGGAGATTGTATCTTCAGAATTTACCTGTCTACTTTTATAACCTTAAATATCCCCCCAAACCTCCCCCAACTTCAAGTCCCTGGTAATCACTACTCTACTCTGTTTTTACTGGTTCAAGTTTTTTAGATTCACATATAAGTGGTCTCATTGAGTATTTGTCTTTGTCTGACTTATCTTATTTAGCATAACATCTTCTAGACCCATTCATTTTGTCTCAAATGGTAGGATTTCCTTCTTTCTTATGGCTGAACAATATACCATATATATATATGGATAGATACAGTTTATATATGTATATCAATTCAGTTCAGTTCAGTCACTCAGTAAAATCCTCATTCATCTACTGATGAACACTGGATACTTAGGCTGTTTATATATTTTTGTTATCATGGATTATGCTGCAATAAACATGACTGGTATATAAGGCATATTGATTTTTACGCTTTTGAAATTTTATTTAGCACTTATTGTCATCTGAGTTGGGAGTGGTCACATATATTTAAAATACATTTTTCTTTGCTATATGATTTCATCCTTGTGTTAAGTATTTGCATAGTAAGAAAATGTTTCTTATAAGCCTGGTTATTTGAGCTAGCATTTCTAAAGCAAAGCTCTAGTAGGTGGAGTCTTAAGTACAAAGGACTCTGCTATACTACTTATTTATTTCCACCATGTACTTATAGGTTGGGCTTCCCAGGTGGCTCAATTGTAAAGAATCCACCTGCCAATGCAGGCAAAGCAAGCTGGATCCCTGAGTAAGGAAAATCCCCTGAAGAAGGAAGTGGCAACCCACTCTAGTATGCTTGCCTGAAGAATCCCATGGTTAGAGGAGCCTTGAGGATTACCATCCATGGGGTTGCAAGGTGTTGGACACAACTGAGGTGAATGAGCATGCACCCACTTATGGATTAGCAATTACTATTAGCTTATTATATTAAAATCTATGATTTTTTCATTGAAGAGTTAATTTCAAAAAGTATTAATATATATTATTATTGCTATATCATTAATTTGACAGTATAAGAAAGAGCAATTAATCAGTATTTATATTTCCTCCACAAGAAAATTCAGCTATTTTAATAGATAGCTACATTTTATTTTCATGGTTAATACCCCAAATTAAAAGACTGAAAATCTGTGTAATTATATTTTGTAAATTGAATATCTTCCAGGATATCAAATGAAAAACATGAAATTTTGGACACCCTTTCAACCCCATCCATTATTTCACCTTACATAAGAGAATATCTAAAATTCTCAAAAGAGGTAATAAGAATGAAAAGGATCATTCAAGAAGGTGTGTTTTAAATGGCTCCTCTTTGCAAAAGAGATGTTCTAAAGAAATACACCAAAATAAGGTAAAATCTTAAGATAATAAAACTTAGAGGAGCTTAGAGAAGGCATTTCAGAAAAATGTTGGATCACACACAATGAAACACATCTTCAGTTTTAATTTTGGACTAGGATTTAGACTAGATCATACTGCTATTGCAAAAATCACCCACTGAGTGAATACTACTCTGTGTGCTCTACAATCACCATCATCCCACAAAGTGCGGAAAGGCACTATTTTTTTTTAGATTACTGAACTTTCATTTTTTCACACCTCCTTCACATGCAGCTGGAGTGGCTTAAAGTCTCAGTAATAGGTTTGATTCATTGCTGCCGCTATAAAGACTTGGTTTTCATATTTTTAGTTTTTCACTTGCGGAGATAAAACATATTAAGAATTTATATATTTCAGAAGGCATTTTACAGTATTATTGATCTTTTAAATATTTATTTATCTTTATTTAAAATATCCTTCCATGGAAGCAAATATGGTCAAGTAATGCATTATATTGTACATATTATTTGTTTGTATATATATGTGTGTGTGTGTGTGTGAGTGTGTATACACATTTTATACTTACTATTCTACATATGTATGCTTCTATGTTGTATTATATATGTATGTCAGGTCAGTTTATACCTCTTTCTGAATTCTTGACTCATTACAAAAAAAAAGAAATTAGAGCAATAGATCAAAGGTTTTAAAACAGCAGACATGTTATAGTTCAGTTCAACTTAAGCAGACAGATTTTTTTATTAGACAGACACTCCAAAGACTCAGGGATCAGGCCAATCCCAAAAGAAGCATCCTCCTATTAACAATCCCTCTTGGCTTCCATCTTTTTATACTTCCATCCACTTTTCATTGCGCCTTGTGCCAAACAGGGTTTATACCCACCACCAGTCAATGCAAGGGAATGCAAACGGGCACGTGCTCAAGGCCAGTTGACAATTGCAAGTTATGTAACAGCAGTTTCGTTTGTGTATGTCTTCTCATGGCTGAGTCTGTTATAGACAGATGTATATATGTGTAGAATATTTATGAACCTTTAATGGACTCCTAGCTGCCTAAGTTTACTTGAGGAAGCCGTTGTGGTTCGTTTGTATCCCCTGTGTGCCTAAGGGGCATGTACAGGAGTTGGAAAAGTCTCTGTGGTTATTCTGCAGCATATCTTTGAGCTCTCCTGGGTGTGTCTGGGGTGGGCTTTAGCAATCATCTGGCATCTTTTTGGACTAGACCACCCCTCCTTGCTTATACCTACCTTCCTACCTACCAAGTATATGTGTGTATGTGCTCAGTGTCTCAGTCGTGCCTGACTCTTTGTGACCCCATGGACCTGCCAGGATCCTCTGTTCATGGAACTTTGGGGGCAGGAATACTGGAGTGGGTTGCCAGTTCCTATTCCAGGGGATCTTCCCAGCCCAGGGACTGAATCTGTCTCTTCCGTCTCCTTCACTTGCAGGCAGATTCTTTACCACTATACCACTTAAGAAACCCTTATATTATATACATGTATATGTATCCGTGTCTTTATGTCTGTGTGTGCATACAATTTTAACTCTCAAGATATGGAATCAATGTGGAGTTAAATCTAGTAGTAAAATATTGGAAGTGAAAAGTAAAGGTGAAAGTCTCTCAGTCGTCTCCAACTCTTTGCAACCCCATGGACTATACAGTCCATGGAATTCTCCAGGCCAGAATACTGGAATGGTCAGCCTTTCCTTTCTTCAAGGGTTCTACCCAACCCAGGGATCAAACTCAGGTCTCCCACATTGCAGGTGGATTCTTTACCAACTGAGCTATTAGGAAAACCCTTAAACAAATATTAATCAAATATAAAAAATTGTACTCCAATCAGCTACACATCTACATCTAGGTATACAGATAGAAAAATAAGAATTTACACAGTGTGGGGTAAAAATAATGATTCTTTTATTTTTTTTATCACAATTTCTTAACCCCATAATCTAAATATTTGTCAGTTACAAATGAATAGGATAATCAAAGTACAAAGTTAATGATTATATTTTCCCTTCCATCAATGCACTTATTAATATGGAAATTTTGTGTCTCCTGGAAGCAGTCATAGTTTATCTTCCACAAATGATTGTGACTGAAGACTTTCCTAGATAGCAATTTCATTTAACATTAAACTTTCATTCCTATTTCAGCACCCATATACAAGTATTAAAACTAAAACTCTACTGGGAGAATGATGTTTTTAACTATTTGGTCTAGAATGTTACTAACATAATTGTATAATAAGTGTAAGCTAAAATATTTTGCTAGGTTAACATTTATGAGCTAGATTATATTAGAATATTTTCTGTAATCTGCAACTTCTATCATATTATTTCATATGAATTATTTTATACATGGATTCATTTATTGAAGTGTGTTATCATCACCCTACAAAGGTGGGATGAAGCACCACCAGGCAAAATTAAATTCAAATGTCAGAACTGATGATGCTATATGTTCACCAAGAAATTATGAAGAGATTACTCACATAACACGGTTTTCTGAGAACAAGGCCAGCTCTTAAGGCACAATGAAAATGTCTGAGAGCCGGGAAGATCAGCTGGCTTTGACTCCTGTTGCAGTTACAGGGTGGAGCTGACCTGAGTTCCGATTGAGCAGAGGGCTGTGTGTGTGTGCTTGGTCACTCAGTCATGTCAAGCTCTTTATGGTCTCACAGACTGAGGCCAACCAGGGTCCTCTGCTGATGGAATTTTACAGGCAAGAGCACTGGAGTAGGGTACCTTTTCCTACTTCAGGTAATATCCCTGATCTTGGGATCTAATGGCGCCTCTCATGTCTCCTGTATTGGCAGGTGGATTCTTTATCACTAGCACCACCTGGGAAGCCTGAGCAGAAGCTTGCATAATTTCAGTTTCCCACCGGTGACGTGAGTTTGAGCAAATTCTGTGAGACAATGATGGACAGAGAAGCCTGGTGTCACAACGAGTCAGGCACAACTTAGAGACTGAACAACAACTGATGCCCAATGAAGGAGCACCAAGGCTCTCTTAGTAGCTTTGCTGGATGTGGAAAAGAAGAACAAAAAGAAGTGATGGGGTGTGTAGTGGGTCAGCAGTCAAACATCAAAAATGGAGTCAGACTCTACTGCAGTGTGATATAGATTAACTATCTGTGATGAAGTATTCAATATTATTTAACAGAAAGTCCTTTCTTAATTTAACTACAAAGAACATTCTTTAAAATAGTTATTGATTCAAAATATATAGTTATATTCCTTGCAATGAGTAATATAGGATAATTTATGGATTCCATGCATCACATTTTAAACAAATTTGGTTGAAGAGCTCTGTCTATCACTGCAAAGCTCTGTTTTTAACATAGACAATATGTCTGTCTTGTTTGCTGCCAGTCTGCTTGGCATTTTCCAGTTTTCCTAAGCATCTCTGAGTTTTGTCCTTAAGAAATAAAATTTTATTATTCCAGTTTCTTACAAGTTATCTCCATCAAATGCATTTTCACTCTTATCTATGCGGCTTCCTTTCAAAGCAGATGCTAACACCAAGTACATTTTCTCTTCAACCTAAAATTATTTTTCTTGTCTTTTCATGTCTTTCATAGACCTCCTAATGGAATAAAAAATTGCTTTACCTGATGGATACTCACAGTGATGTTTCTGCTTCTTCAAGATATGGCAGGCATATCTTGCAGACATTGCAAAAAAGAAACAAAAAAAATGTTATCCAGGATATCAGTTATTGTACTTATTTGTGACTTGTTTTTTTTTCAATCTTCAAAATATATTAGATGTAATGTGACTTTTTAATATACTACTCTCCTTAATTAGGCTGTCAAACACAGGCTGTGGGATTGATATGTTTATAAACGCATAAAATTATCATAGTAATAATTTTAATGAACGTGAGCAAATTATTTATAGTAACATTAACTGTTCAATAAGTAAAAACTGTCAAAGGAGACACTCAGAGTAATTACCCTATACTCTTATTCTTAAAAGGTTTCTGTTTCTTAGACATATTTCCTTCATAACTTGTAGATCCATATATGTTTCAGAAAAACATTAAGGAGATATTACTCACTTAAGCCTTATGTTGTTAATAATAATAATCATAATTCTAATTTTTATCAACTCTTCACTTGAATTGTCTTTAATTAGTATGAGAAAAGTGATAATTTTTAGATTAAGAGCAAGTGTTGTTGAATTATTTTTTGTTGCTTTAATCAGGGAGACAAATAATTGACTAGATATGGAAAAGACTAAAATAAACCAGTGAATACTTTTGACTTTCTAAACAGGGAGCTTGAGGACTGTTCTCTTTGAACATCAGGGAAAACAGCACTGGTGGAACAGTCCTAAACTTATGTGTGGAGTGTGGTCCTTTAGTAGATAAAATGACGATTTGAGATGGGAGAAGGGAAGGGGATTTGTTCAGATTAAGAAATAAAAGGATTCTATGTGAGAAAAGCCTGGTATATCCAACAATCAATACTACGACAGGACATTTCTCAGGATCATTTATGCTAAATAAAATACTTCGTATTTGTCCTTTCCAGTTTACTCCAGTCTCCCTCAAAAGGGCTTTAACAGGTATGTTGGGTGGAATGGATCTGGTGTGTAATCAAACCTAGATATTTCTATAACTCGGTAGATTTTATCAGCACCATGGAGGAGTATGGTTTTAAGAGGTTCAACAGTTCAGTGAGGGAAATGAAGGCAAAAAATTAAAAAAAAAATGTTTTTATATTTCTCACTTTTCTTCTTCATTAATCAAACACCACTTTAAATGGAAGGATTTGGGGAATTTGAACTTAGAAATTGCTTGACTTTCTGCCTAAAAAGAGACTATTTAAGTAGGTTTTTCCTTTTAGAACCCACTTCCTTCTTCAGTTAGTGTTTTCCATTTATATATGTTCCAAAATGTTAATGGTTTCATATATGATACTCATCCTGTGACTTAAGCTAATTGGTCCAGGTGTTAACAACATATATGAAGAATGGATCATTAATTTGCTTTGCTCAGATTTTAGAATATTGATTTAATAATGTATTTTTTAGTATTCCATGATGAGGTAAATATTTTGAGAATAATTAAATATTATTTTTCTGAGGTGTCAAATGAATGAAAGCAGCAGTAAGTTCAGAAGTGTAAAAATAATAAGATGGTTATCAAAATAGAGATATATTAATATCAAAGTGAGGGGATAGAATAAACAGATACAATGGAAGATTACTGAGCAGACAGTGTATTGGCCAGATTTTAAAGGATGCATATGCTTTTGCTGAAGAAACAAGAAAGACAGAGAGGAAACTACTTACCAATATAGGAAATTTTGATAAAATGCTGTATATTCACAAGTAGTTTAGCATTGCGGAAACAAGAAATGTATTCAAAGAAGTGACTGGAATTAAAGTCAAACAAGTAAGGAGCTTTGACACTTTAAGTGAACCTGTATGAGAAGTAAAAAAAAAGAAAAGAAGAAGAAATCTTTACATTTACCTTAATATGAGGAATGACATAAAAATATCCCATGTGACAAATAGCATCTTACACTCAAGGACTGAAAATGATTAATTGAAATATTCTTAAAGGATAATATTCCATTATAAGTAAGTGATTTGAGATAGAGATGAGGAAGGAATATTTTAAACACTTAGAAATTTTAATTTGGAGATTTAATTATGTGTTTGTATATATGGAATTAGGATATAAGATGAGATAGTTGCAATAAGAGGTACAGATAGAGAAGAGGGCATCAGAGGATGAGATGGCTGGATGGTATCACAGATACAACGGACAGAAAATTGGGCAAACTTTGGGAGATAGTGAGGGACAGAGAAGCCTGGTGTGTTGAAGTCCATGGAGTCACAAACAGTCAGACGCAATTGAGTGATTGATGAACACATCAACGGTTTGCATAATATTTATGATTTTGGTGCTAAATTTTTGGAAACACATATAGTTTCTAATCATGAGTCCAAAGTTGGACATATTTAACTTTCAAAGTCAAAGTGTTAGTGGCTCAGTTGTGCCCAACTCTTTGCAATCTCAGGACTGTAGCCCACCAGGCTCCTCTGTCCATAGGATTTCCCAGGCAATACTATTGGAGTAGTTTGCCATTCCATTCTCCAGGAAATCTTCCGAACCCAAGAACTGAACCCAGATCTTTGCATTTCAGGTGAATTATTTACTGCCTGAGCCATCAGGGAAGCCCATGTTTAACTTTAGTACCCACTAAGATCTCCAGAGAAGCATAATGCACTCCTTTCATGCTTCTAACATTTGAATTAGAAATTTGTAACAACTCCAACTACTGCAGTTTTGGCACAATGACATTTGTGACCAGATAATATTTTGTTGTTCATGGGGGATGAGGGTATCATGCCTCTATATTATAGGATGTTTGGTGTCTTCCCTAGTCTTAACACACTAAGTGCCAGTAGCACTTTCTTCTGATTGTGGCAAACTAAAACTATCTATAAATATTGCCAAATGTCCCCAGACATTCCAAAATGTCTCTTGCAAGGAGGGAAAAAGAAAATATGTTTGGTTGTGAGCCACTGATTTAGAGTAACAGCAAAAACCATAGACCTAGGAGTAACTGCCACATCTTATAAAATAAGAAAAGTATATATCAAAAGGCAGAATGCTGAAAAAAAATGCATAGAATGGTAGAGAGAGGTGTCTTATTCTGTTCAGGTTACTGTTAAAAAATTACATAAACTAGGTGCTTGTAAACAACAAAAATTATATTGCTCACTTTTAGAGGCTGAAAGTCTAAGAACAGAATGACACTGTGGTTGGGAGCTGGTAAGAACCCTTTTTCCTGCTACAGACTACTTTCAGACTCAGCTGCTCACTCATGTCTGATTCTTTGCAACTTCATGGATTACACTCCCTGGGTTCCTCTGTCTATGGAAATTTCCATAAGAATACTAGAGTGGGTTACCATTTCCCACTCCCGGAGATCTTCTCAACCCAGCGATTGAAGCCATGTCTCTTGTGTCTCCTGCATTAGAAGACAGATACTTCACCACTTTGCCACATCTCCTTACATCCTTGCATGGCAGAAAGGATAAAGGAACAGTCCAGGACTTCATCCTAAGAGTGCTAATGTTAATTCCATTTATGAAGACTCCACCCTCATGAGATAGTAACTTCCCAAAGGCTCACCTCTTAACACTATCATTTTGGGCATTAAGTTTCAATACATGGATTTGGGAGGAACATACAATTTCAGTTTATAACAAGGAAAAGGAATTTGAAAGACTACTGAAAACAAGCAAATAGTCATCTGAGATGGTTGAAGACAAAGAAATAACACAAACACCAAAGGTTTTTGAGAGTTACAAGGAGATCAAAAAAAGAGCTATACAAATATTAACTTAGAGATAAGACTCTGATAAAGTATTTAATGAAAGTGTAACTTTAAAAGATATGCTATGCTCATATGTTTCAGTCTCTAGATGTGATAATGGGATTCCCTGTGAGGAGGCAACCTGTGCTGAAAAGAAGGAAGAATTCTCAATATACTCATGGTTATTTTTATAGCCTTGAAATGTTTAATTTATAATGTTTACCATTTTTACTGATACTAGATCATTCAGGTATGACCCATATAAATTCCCTTATGACTATACAGTGGAAGTGAGAAATAGATTTAAGAGTCTAGACCTGACAGACAGAGTGCCTGATGAACTATGGGCCGAAGTTTGTAACATTGTACAGGAGACAGGGATTAAGATCATCCCCAAGAAAAAGAAATACAAGAAAGAAAAATGACTGTCTGAGGAGGCCTTACAAATAGCTGTGAAAAAAAGAGAAGTGAAAAGCAAAGGAGAAAAGGAAAGATATTCCCATTTGAATGCAGAGATACCAAGGGAATATTTCATGCAAAGATGGGCACAATAAAGGGCAGAAATGGTATGGACCTAACAGAAGCAGAAGATATTAAGAAGAGGTGGCAAGAATGCACAGAAGAACTGTACAAAAAAGACCTTCGTGACTCAGATAATCACGATGGTGTAATCACTCATCTAGAGCCAGACATGCTGGAATGTGAAGTCAAGTGGGACTTAGAAAGCATCACTACAAACAAAGCTAGTGGAGGTGATGGAATTCCAGTTGAGCTATTTCAAATCCTAAAGGATAATCCTGTGAAAGTATTGCACTAAATATGCCAGCAAATTTAAAAAACTCAGCAATAGCCACAGGAATGGAAAATGTCAGTTTACATTCCAATCCCAAAGAAAGACAATGCCAAAGAATGTTCAAACTACAGCACAGTTGTCCTCACATCACATGCTAGTAAAGTAATGCTCAAAATTCTCCAAGCTAGGCTTCAGCAATATGTGAACCATGAACTTCCAGATGATCAGGATGGTTTTAGAAAAGGCAGAGGAACCAGAGATCAAATTGCCAACATCTTGTGGATCATCGAAAAAGCAAGAGAGTTTCAGAGAGTGTTTTGCCTATGTTATCCTCTAGGAGTTTTATAGTTTCTGGTCTTATGCTTAGATGTTTGATCCATTTTGAGTTTACCTTTGTGTATGGTGTTAGAAAGTGTTCTAGTTTCATTC